>PVKE010018803.1:0-29134 GCA_004027555.1 Craseonycteris thonglongyai
GCTCTCTGACCATTTATTCATTCATTTTTTTAATTTATTACTTTTACTAAGAATGTAGTAGTCAAAGGCACTGAGGTTTGGCAGAGGAAGGACAAGGTGCCCGACCTGAAGAGCGCCAGGCTCAAGGGAGATATAGATAGATAGATAGATAGATAGATAGATAGATAGATAGATAGATAGATAGATAGATAGATAGATGCAAACCAGTTTTTGACAGTCCTTCATAGAGACTACATTTTGATACGCTGTCTAAAGAGCAAGCTCGTGGGAGCAAGAGTGAGTAGCTTCTTTCACTTAAGAGACATTAGAGAGGTCTTCCTCAGGAAGGTGAATTCTAGGCTAAGAGTCAAAATGTGTTAGTAAGGCAAAGCACAGGAAGTGGCTACATATGTTTGGTGTTAGTATGAAGATTGCTCAACAATTACAGGTCTTGTAAGGCTATTGGCTAGAAGCCATAACAATAACTGACAGCTATTAAACACTTAGTATTAGACCTTTTGTTATATTGTCTTTGAATTCTCCCCCTAAAACATCTATGGAAGGTATTATTTCAATGGACCCATTCTTTTTTATTTTTATTTTTAACATTTTTAAATTGTTAAATGTATCAGAGTGACATTGGTTAGTAAAAATCACAGAGGTTCCAGGTGTACAATTCATTAGTACAGTGTTTCTGTGTTACAGTATGCATTCACCATTTTTAAAGGTAAAGAAGTGCATCTCAGAGTGGGTTCAGTAACTTGCTGAAAGTTAAGTACTATATGGAAGAAACAGAATTTGGATCTAGAACTTTTTTTTTTTTACTACAAATTCTTTAATATAAAAAAATATATATGTTACGGGAAAGAGTAAAAGGGAGGTAGGTACCATTGCCTGAAGAATTTTGTGGGCCAAATTAAGAATCTCGGCTTTGTTCTTGAAAAGTACCTCTAAAGGTCTTTAAGCCAGAAAGTGGCATGATCAGATTTCTATTTAGAAACATGTCTCTAACTGTAAAGTTCTTAAGGGCCAAGATCACAGGAAGGAGAGCTATTGTCAAATAGATCCAGTGGAGACATGGCATGGGTTTACATAGCTCGTTAGTAGTACATGAGCCACACCAAAATGTCATCTGCTGTTATAATCATCTTTATCTGACTTCCTACTCAGGCCATTGGTATCAGCTAGTTCCTCTAATTTTACTCCAAGGCCTTCTTTTCAGTTTTTAATTAATTTCCTTTCAACCTACTGAACAGCTTTTGCTGCTGGAGCCTTGCGTTGCCCTTCCTGTTAATTTGGCATCGCCAAACCAGCAGTTGCCGTTTTGATAGTTTAATGTTCACCTCACTTAAGTGACCTAATACTTGGTTTATTTTAGTTTAAAATGAATATTAATAATAGACTTTGGAAGTGTGCTTGCATAATTCTTATCTGTACAAAATATGAGGTCTGTCTGGAAAGTGTCCAGCCACACAAGATAAAGAATAGAGGAATGCATGACTGGATTTTTTTCTGGACAGCCCTCATATATATTTATCTCCACATGTAATTGCACCTAAAACCTGTGTAAAGAGAGAACTTTAAGATTTTATCAGATCTATTTTTTTCAAGAGAATGATAGTAAACTACATTGTGAACGTGGGAAGTAAAGGAGGCTGTCACACAGCACTGTTAGCAAAGGATAAAATGTAGAAATGTAAGCTAGGGGAAGGAACCTGGCAGATGGTGAATCAGACCGGATCCAAAGAATTAGAGGGCACTGTAAAGGAAATGGGGGCTATTAGTGTTCAGGCTGGAAATAAATCCAACCCGTGAGTTCCATGAAGGATGGAAAGTTCAGGAAGACTTTGGAAGATCCAAAGGATCAGTCAGGGAAACTGTCGGAAGCAGACCTAGAAATCTGAACTGAGAGACAGGATAGTTTGCTTTATCTCCTCTTTTACGTTGCTGCTTAAGTATGAATGCCTCAGAGTTCACTGTTGTTTGTCATGACCAGAGGACAAGTCAGTCTTCTCAGTGTAGTTTGATCCTCATGGAATGAATTCTTGAGCTGAGAAGAAAATGGAGCTTATTTTCATTTGCACAATTGAGATGGATAGTCTATTCTGAAATGGCATATCATGACTGGGCAACCCAACTAGGTATACTAGAACTTTTAAAAAAGCTTTCTAGAGAGCTTTATAGTGTATACAACTTTTTCCCTAGACATATGCCACACCTATGAAAATTTATTTTTATTACTTATGCTATCATAGTAGTCTAAGGACTTGGATTCAAATCCCACAACCCCAAACCCTATTTCTCCTGGAAAAACACAAATCCCATTGTGGTAAGGATGGTATGAAATGTTTACTTTTCTTTCTGAGAAGATTACTTCCTGAGAATGTTACTTCCTATTTAAGGACGCATTACATCTGATTCTGTTTGCCTGTATATACAAGGACTGTCTGGAAAGTATCTAGCTATATAACTGTTCTCATTATGTTGACAATGGCTGGATTTTTTTCTGGACCACTCTCATACTTAGGCCTATCCTATCCTATTGAAGAACCACCTTTTTTTTTTTAAAGATTAATTTTATTGTTTTTGACAGAGACAAGAGAGACAGACAGTGGGGAAGGCCCAGAGCATTCTCCATGGTTGTATGCCATTAGTTTTTGACATGGTTTTATTCTGCACAGATGGGTGGGGTCCACATGGGGTGGGGGCTCTTGCATGGGACGCATGCCCCCTCAAGCCAGTGGCTAAACTGGTGGAACAGAAACCAAACTGGGGGCTTCCTCCATGGGGGGCATGCCTCAGTTCAGTATGTCTGTCTGCACAGGCCAGGGCCAGGATTCGATCCTTTGTCCCTGGGTCTGCAAAGTGAGTGCTGAACCTGCTGAGCCATCCCGACTTCCCCCCTGAAGAACCATCTTAAGTATTTTTCCTTATACTCATACGCCTTAACAAATTTCTGGTCATAAGTGATCTTTCTCTTCATTGGCCTTCCATAGCACACTTCCTTTATATCTTTCTATAGCAGTTATCTTGTGTGTCATTATTTTTGCATAACATGTATAGCTGTAAACTACACCCTCTTTCCTTCAACCCCGGTCTTAGAGTCATACTTAATAGCATTAATATATACCACGTGTGTTCAATAACTATGTGAGCATTTCAGAAAATGTCAGCTGGATTTAATTCTTTCAATTTGAATTTTGGGAATGAAATGCCAATATTATTGCCTGGTCACAGATATCAACTTATTGTGGTGGTCATTTAAATATATATGCAAATATCAAATTGTGTTGTACACCTAAAACTTATATAATGTTATATGTCAAGTATGACTTGATAAAATAAATGCTCCAAAGAATAGAAAGTACAAAAAAAATATTTACCAAAATGGAAATAAAATGATGAATTGATAAATATGTTTACCTTTGTCTTTTCCATTCCCTTAACTGAGAAATTTGATACGTGGCTTTCAGAATTTTATCTTCTTACATCACACTGGCTCATATCGAATTTTTCATACATGTAAATATTTTATTTAAAATAAATTCTCATGGCATTGACTAGTACTGAAAATTACTTTAGGTTGTTAGAGGGGTCAAGGGAAATAGGTATACAAAGGGAGAGTAAGATAGAGGTTACTGATGGGTGGGAGAGATCCCTGATAAGAAATTTTATCTGAGGAATTACAGGAGACTCACATCGGGAAGGAGGTCTGAACACTGCAGGAGAACAGCCAGGCCTAAAAAGCTTGGCAGGTCCTTTGGATATGGTCTTCCCATCTGGAAACCTTGTACCATATGTAGAAAATGATCAAATTGCCTGAGATTGAGTAAAAAACAGCAGGCTGCCAGATTAAATAGCAGGTCATTGAAGTCATCAGAATTGCTTCTCTGGAAAGTGAGGTGGGAATTGTGGTCTTCTCTTTGGTGGGTTTGATAGTACTCAGCAGTAATTCTCAAAGTGTAGTATCAGGACCAGCAGCTTCAGCATCACAAGAAACTTGTTAGAAATTTAAATTCTCAGGCTCATACCAGATCTGCTAAATTAAAAGCTCTGGGGTTGGATACAGCAATCTGTGTTTACTAAGTCCTCAGTTGTGATTCTTATGCTCACCAGAGTTTGACAACTATTAAAAACTAGAAGAAAGAGAGTTATAAAAGTAGGTAGGAATGGGGTTGTGGAAGGAGGTAAAGTGTAGTTAGAGATTCAAGGGGGAAGAGTTTTAAAGAAATTAGAAAGAATGAATTAATTCCATGCAGAATACTTAAAGCTCTTGAATAATTTGATGATCAGAAAACCAGAATTAAATGCTTCCGTGTATTGCCTAATGCTACTTCTATAGCCAGAAATCTTGAGGTCTCTTGTTGGAGCCAATATAGAAAATTTGGCTAATGTTATTACTGTTGTCCCTGAGTTTTTGTAATAGGACAGGATTTCATTCTGCATTCCTTTTAAGAATTTGGCCAGTGATGTAATTAAAACCTCAATTTGGATGCAGCTTTACCATAAAATAATACTAAAGGTGTAAAAGGCATCCTTCCTTACTCTTGACTTCTAAAGATTGAATGTGTCCACATACTAGGTAATATAGTCATGGTAGAGGAGCATACTGCTTTGGGTCCTGAGAAAAGTGTGACATGAAGAAAAACGTTTTCTCCTCATTTTGAAATATAACAGCAACAACAAAATATTGTAAAATTTTTAAAAATTTAGTTTGATGAAATGTCGAGCAGACCTACATAGGTTCAAAAATATTTACGCTGGAGAACCAGAAAGCAATTGCAACAGAAACTCCTCTGACCCTCCCACCTTTTCTGTCAGCTGCTCAGTTGTTTCCAAGTGGTCTAAAGTTCCTATACAGACAATTGTCTTGCTAATGATGATAATTTATCACTGGAGGTGTTTAGGTTACACAATGAAATATTTGGGAGATTTATAATGAGGGTTTGTTTATTGATTATACTCCTAGAGTGAAACAATTGAAAAAAAAAAAGCATAGAGCAAAATATATTTTTCAGGGTCCTTTGTAATAGCCAAAGTAACCTGAGATGTAAAACTTCTTTTAAAAATCCTATATGAAATTTTATATAATAGGTAAAAAGTGCTGATTTTTACTTTGTGTATGTATTTTTTTCCTAAAAAATTTTGAGAAGACTTAAAAACATCTGCCAAAGGTAAGTAACAATAAGTAAATCAATGTTAAGGACATAGTACAGTATTCTTACCAGGGAGTCTCATGGATTTGCTATCACCAAGCATCAGTTTTGCTTCCATGTTTCCTAGTTACTGTGATAGAAGGAAAAATATGGGCAGATTCAAATTTCTCAGTGAAGAACTGGATTTAAGGATAAATTTATCATCTTGAATTTTAAGGAGCAGGTACAGAGTACAGGCATACATACCTCAGAGGTATTGCAGATCCAGAACTAGACCACCACAATATAGTAAGGGTTGCAAATGTGAGTAGTAATCTTTTGCTGGTGGAGGGTCTTGCCTTCAGTTTGTGAAAAAAAAAAGCAATATCTGTGAGGTGTAATGATGTATGCCTTTAATGTAATGAATACTATTTTCTATAGTAGTTTTAATATATATATATGTGTGTGTATATATATATATATATATATATATATATATATATATATATATATATGTGGTTGTCATGTGGGTAAAGTGAAGGTCAGAGCTTTAAAGGGAAGATAAATTATTATATGAGAAGTTAATCCAGTGAAATTATATGTGAGGCTTCTTATGATTGTTATGTGATAGAAATTTAGAATTGAGAATAAGTGTATCTGTTAGACTCTCTTTATAGAAGACTTTAGTTAGAAGTTAATGTAGTATCAGCTTAAAATAATTGTAATCTCTGACATGCTCATACATGACACTAGCATAATATATTAATAGCACTATATACTTTGAAGACCAGAAAGATGTTAGGTAGAGTTGAAGGTCAATAAGATCTAAGTAAGATGAGAAGCTGAAACACTATTTTCCCATAGGAGGAAATTATGTCACCTCTGAAATAAAACGTTCTGTAGAGACACCACAAATTTTTCTCAGGAAAATGTCTAGGTTTTCTAAAGCACTTGAGAAAGTGCTTTAATCATGGAGTATGGCAGAGAAAACTTCTATGAGAGTAATTTTCCAAGCAGTTTCCCCCTTCTTAATAGAAAAATCAAGGCTTTATTTTCACATAAATGACAATAGGCAATTATTTAAAGCTATACCTAATCAAATGAGTGGTATCATTCACTTGGGACAGTGTGATAAATAAAAAACCATGGGTGGTTTTGGGGACTTTCAGAGAAATCTGAATCATAGATTAAACTAAGACAATTCAACTCTTGTTTTTCTTTTTAATCCCTTAAGAATCCCACATTCTTCAAGTAAGAACATCATGCCTAAAAAGACTTTTCTCTCTCATATGCATTGAAAATCATCTAGTCTTAGAGAGTGTTCCAGGAAATTTAAGAAATTGTTGTGGAATTCTTAACTTACTAATCAATTGTAGTATTTTTTTTTAAATAACTGAAATATTTTGTCCTGATGATTGGAATGTTCACATTTAATTTACCAAACAAAAGTTTAAAAGTATATTGTTAGAAATGCTTCAGGCTTTGTTAAGTGGCTTTCTACTGGCTCAATGTTAGAGCAGGACCAAATGTTTATTAATTCTTTCTGCCATGGAGCTAATAGAACTGTTCTTTTAATTCAACAAACAGAAGCCCATGTTCTTTGGATGGTTATTTAATTTCCCACGGAGTCTGCATGCTGTTGCCTGACAATCACAATGGCTCTGTATCTGTTTGGATCTAGATGGCTCTACTGCCAAAAATAAATAAATAAAAAAGCAAGCCATCTTTTCATTTGTTTTTGCAGTAATTCTGAAAATATGTATTCAAAAATACTTGACAAAGTTTTTAGAGGTGCTTTTTTTTCCTGAGTGCAGAACTGCTAAAATCATAAGATAAAGACTGATTAATAGATAAAATGCCTCACATTGTCAAAGTGTTTGTTCATTCTGTTCTTTAGATTTTTACATTTTAAGTAGCTTTACTGAGGTGTAATTTATGTACCACCAAATTCATGTCTTAAATGCAATAATGCCATGACTTAGTAAATTTACAGAGTTGTACAATGTTAACTACAATCCAGTGTTAGAATATTTTCATCACTCCCAAAATATCCCTTAGTCCATTAGCAGTCAATCCTCACTATTATTCCCAGGTCCAGGCAATCACCAATCTCCTTTCTGTCTTATAGATTAACCCTTTCTGATCATTTCATATAAATTGACTCATGTACTGTGTGTTCTTCTGTCTCTGACTTTTTTCAATTAGCATCACATTTTTGAGGTTCAGCACATTGTAGTGTGAATTGCTCAATAATATTCCACTATATGAATGTACCACATTTTGTTTCTTCTTTTACCAGTTGATGGACATTTGCATTATTTATACTTTGGGCTTATTATTGTGTAGAATAGTTTTTATTTTTCATATCTCTGTGTTTTCACATCTTTTTCCTGCATGATTGCACCGGCTAGACCCTCCAGTAGAATACTCTAAAGTAGTGCAAGCATATATTCTTGCTCGTCCTTTCCCCTTCCCCTTCCCAATCTGAATATGACGAGAGCTCTAGATTTTTCTTAGATGCCCTTTATCAAGTTGGGGATGTTATCTTCATATGGTCTTTTTTTAAAGATTTATTTTATTATTTTTGACAGAGACAGAGAAAGACAGAAACAGAGAGAGACAGAGAGAAGGGGGAGGGCCCAGAGTACTCTTTATAGTTGTACATCATCAGTTTTCCACATGGTTTTGTTCTACCCATGGTTTTGTTCCCTGCATGAGGGAACTGGGCTGGGGACCTCCCATATGGGAGGCGAGCCCCCTTAAGTCGGGAGCCAAACTGGGGGGAGGTGAGAACCAAATTAGGGGCCGCCTGTATGAGTAGCACACCCCAGTTCAGCATATGGGTCCACATTGAGCTGTGACTGGGATTCAATTCTCGGTCCCTGGGGCTGCAAAGCAAGCACTTAACCTGCTGAGCCATCCTGGCTTCCCTGATCATATATTTTTTGTTCTTTAATAATGTGGTAGATAACTTTAATTGAATTTTGAATATTAAGTCAATCTTCCATTCTAGGGATAATTCCCACTAGGTCATGATGTGTAATCCTTAATACCAGGACTGTACAGAAAAAAATTCAGCCATTGTCAATAGAATGAGAATGGTTACAGGGCTGGATACTTTTTGGAAAGACCTCATATGTTGCTGGATTTGCTCTGTTAATATTTTATTGAGGATTTTTCTCTATATATTCAAAAGAGATATTGGTCTGCAGTTTCCTTGTAACATCTTTGTCTAGCTTTTGTATCAGAATAATATTGTTTTCCTAGAATGAGTTGGGAACTCATTCTATCTTCATATATATATATATATATATATATATATATATATATATATATATATATATATATATATATACATTTTTCATAGAGAATATTAACCTCCCCCACTGAATGTCTGCACCTCAGTCCCTGCCTCTAGACACACACACACACACACACACACACTGTGGTAAGACAGGTCTGGAGGACTGGTCAAATACTCAGACTCCTGGCCGGCACAGATCTCAGAGGTTCAAATATCCGTACTGTACTTTCAGGTATGTGATCTTGGGCAAATTACTGCATCTCTTCATGCCTTATTTTCTGCATCTATAAAGTGAACATAAAGACAATTGAGACTCTTCAATGGGCGTACAAGGAAAATTAGATTGTTAGTTTATGGAAAAGCACCAGAAAGGTGCCCTGCCACTAGTAAATGCATCCAGTGATTTGTGCTATTCCCCATGCCCTTGAGCAGTTCCCATGTGAATGCAATTCTCACCTGAATGCAATCTCATCCCTCTCTTGAACTGCTTGATGGGCCTTTTAAAATTAATTCATTGTTACTATAGGGAATGTTCTAAATGTGTCCTCAAGTTGCTTACCTTTTAAATTCTACTTTGCTTTTTATCATTTTTTTTCATGTCTCTATTTTTAAACTATTAGCATTTATTATTGCTTCCTTTATCAGTAGCCTGACCAGATGTCCCATTTTATTTTTTTTATTTTATTTATTTTTTTAAATATATTTTTATTTATTTATTGACAGAGAGAGTGAGAGAGAGAGAGATACAGAGACAGAGAGAGAACTGAACTGGGGGAGCTCCCAATTCAGCATATGGGTCCGCAGAGGCCGAGGCCGGGATTCGATCCCCGGTCCCCGGCGCTGCAAAGTGAGCGCTTAACCCACTGAGCCATCCCGGCTTGCCCAGATGTCCCATTTTAAATGGGACAGAAAAGAATAGTACTATCTGGTTTCAAACAGTACATATGGTTAGCCTACCGGTAGTCTCGGTGGGCTAAATTCAAGGTAGACTGACCATATGTCCCATTTGAAACAGGACAATACTGTTGTTTTCTGTCCCACTTCAAAAGGGATTTCTGGTCATTTTATTTATTAGTTGCTCACCCTGCAATTTTCTGATTTTAATTTGATGAAAATTAAGAAATTAGATTATCAACCCAATTAGAAATTGAAATAAATTACGAGTAAACTGACTCAGTAAAAATCTGGAGTGGTCTTCTCTGAGTAAATCAAATCCTTTTCACTTTGTGTGGATTTTGTACTTGGATTTGTTTTGGTTCCACGGACCTCTTTTGCTTTAAAAGAAAAGGTGTTAGATAAATCACCTTGGAAAAGAGTAAGGTGTTATAACATTGGATTAAATTTTCTTTGATGTCAGGATTTGCTATGTCCATAGCAAGTTTGACTGAAAGTCAAAAAAAGAAAAAGAAAAGATAGTTAAGCACATATAATATTCGTTACAGGAGTGAATGAGATAACTCACAATTCGTGAACTTAAACTTTACCCTGACTGCATTTCAAATCCCCTGGCCATAGATTACTAAATCTTGCTTTGCTTCAGCAAATCCAATTGATAGCAGGCATCACTGTAGTGATTCTCAGATAGTGAGCTCCCAGAACCAGCAACACATTTTTAGAAATGCAAATTCTCTGCCCATCCTTGGCCATTGACTTAGAACCTCTGTGGGTGGGTCCAGCAATATAGTGCAACAATCTCTCCAGGTGATTCTGATGCAGGCTAAAAAGTTGGAGAGCCAGGACCAAGGCTCCCGGTACTCAAGCCTGAATACATATTAGAATCACCAGGGGAGCCTCCCAGCCCCATCAATTAAATTATTTTAAGGATAAAAAACCAGAAACAAAAACAAACACCCCAGGCAGTTTCAATGTAAACTAAGTTTTGAGAAGTTCAGTCTTCTCTAGACTTAGCTTTCCAGCACAAAGCCTTCACTGTTGCTTAAATTAAAACGATCATTTGGAAAGGGCTCCATTATTCAAAGTAGCAGGTGTGGTCTCTGAACTCTTTTATACTAATACCTTTCTCCAGAAGCATGAAAGATCTTCATTAGAATGCAAATATTATAGAAGAGATGATATTAGAAATTAATCTACATTAATATATTTTCTCCTACTAATTTCGAGTTCTGTAGCAACACTTCTCAAACATCAGCTCACATCATCCTCTCCTGGAGGGCTAGTTTAAACGAATGGTGCTATGCCCCACCTCCAGAGTTTCTGATTTTAAAGGTCTGCAGAGGGGCTCAATAACTTGCCCTTCTAACGATTTCTGGGAGAACTAGCTTTGCTGGTTCTGGGACTATAAAAACCGTTGCTTTGAGGAAAGAAAGGTCCTGAGGAATGGGAATCAGAACAAGTTTTTCTGGGAGAGAAGGTAAAACACCATGCTGCTCTTCCCTAAATGGAAGACCTGAGCAACAGGGAGGCCAGCCCGAGGATACAGAAATAGCAGGGCAGCTAATAAATGTGAAATCATGTAGTTATTATTAGAACAGTTTAACTGATAACAGTAATTTCTTGTTTTATTTTTATTTTATTTTTTTGAGAGGAGAGAGAAAGAAAGGAGAGGGCCCAGGGCAGTCTCCACAGTTGTACATCATTAGTTGTGACATTGTTTCATTCCACAAAGGTGGAGGTGGGGCTGTGTGGGCGGGAACTGAACTGGGGACCTTCCTCATGGGAGGCAGGAATTATCCTTCTGGAGGTTACTGTTTGCACAGGCTGGGGCCTCGGAATTCAATCCTTGGACCTCAGGATTGCAAGGCAGGTGGTCAACCTGCTGAGCTATCCCTGCATGCCTATTAATTTATGATTTTCAGGTCTTTATCTAGTATTTTTCAAAACTTATGATGTGGCAAAATAGGAGCTTGTTAAAAATGTGGACATCAGTCTTCATCTCTGCCATGTTTCTTCAGGAATTCTCAGAGGCAGTCCAGAAATAAGTGATCCAGGTGAGTTTGCTACAAATGGTCTTTTATTTGTTTGGTGGTACTGTTTATTCAAGGAAATGAAAAACCTTTATTATTATGTTAGTAAACATTTCTAGAGATTTCAGAGTAAAATAGAAATACTTCTCTTTCTGAGAGTAGTTCGAGTATACATGTGTTCGCAAAATGGCCTCTCCCCCTTCTAACAACAATTGGGATCTTTAACTGAAAATTGTTCAATTTAGTACTTAATATATCTGAAGATCAATTTTTTTATATTGGACATTTTTTAGATGATATAATTGTCAGGCTCATCAAAATTTAGGAGAGGTGAGATACCCTTTCACAGGTTACTATTTGCAGTTGTGAAAATCAATTTAGATAACAAAAAACATGTAGGAATAATGCAAAGAGCTTCATTCTAGTAAATTCCAGTGACTGTCCAGCTTTCCATATGATGATAGCATAGCAACAATATTCTTGTTATACTGATGAGAATCTCTGTAGATAAGGTGTTATCGACAGATTATTGTGATTTGAAAATATACAGCACTTCAAAAACCAATTATCAGTGGTTGTTTCTTAAATTTTTTTTTATTTTAAATTTATTGGGGTGATATTGGTTAGTAAAAATTACATAGGTCTGTAGTTCCCAGGTATAGAATTCTATAGTACCTTGTTCATATGTTGCACTATGTATTCACTACCCAGACTCAGTACGCCTTCTTGTTTCATTTTGTAAACTTCAGTTTAGGACCTAGCAGCATTCTTATAGTGAACCTCAGGTCTTCTGCATAGGAAAAAGGATTGTTTCTCCATCTGCTCTCAAATAATAGTTTGATGCAGTTACTCTGAGGGTTATTAGGAAGTGAGAGATGTAGCTCTTCAACCCTAAGAGCTATAGCTGGCAAAATTAAATCTTTAAGCAAATTATGAAAGCCATTCTAAAATTTATTCACTGGGAAGAAAGGAGGGGTCTATTTATTCGAGAACCTTTGCTTGTTTAAAAACAAGATTAGTGAATAAGTCATTGTAGCAGAATGTTACCAGAGGAAACTTTTCTATCTAGAAATAATGGGGTCCATCAAAGTAACCTGGAAAGATATCAACTGAGAACATGTGGAGAAATATGGGAAGGAATATTTAATGTTTTAAAGATATGTATATCTGTTGTTAAAATCTGAATTTGAACCTAAGTAGAACATGATGTTTCAGTAAGGATTACTGGTTATGTCAATAGAACGGCCCATCTTGTTTGATAAGGCATTCTGGAGAGTGTCCTTTGAAAACAATTCTTCTTTCACTTAATGTGTATTTGAATTGTATTAAAAATTGAAGCTATAGAACTGAAAGGGGCATGTGAATGGTTCGCTGTAAAGACCACTGCCTTGAGGTCTCTGCCTTAAACCACACATCAGATTGAACCAGCTGGCTCACAGCTGATTTGGCATTGGGAACTTGCTTGTGTTTTCCCATGTGGGAAATAGTCACTTTTATTCAGACTTTCAACCTTGTCCTTATCGTTGATTCCTGTATACAGCAGAGAGGCAGCATGTGAGCAGAAGTAGCTGCCTCTGTTGCAGCTTCAGGGTCTCCAGGGACATAGGTTGAGTAGAAGACTCCAGAATATTTCCTAATTTTGATACTGTAAAAACGGTTAGTATTCCACTCAGGCTGTTAGGCAATTCCTGTATTCACACCATACTAGGTGTGATACTATAGAAAGTATAAAAAATGCTTTAAGCAGTATGTTTTTCTCTCTGGCATTTAGGAGGCACTGATTCGGGGGGAGTTGTGAATATCCCTCTAGTTTTATTTGCTTTCTTGTAGGAGAGGGATATTTGTTAAGACCATGGAGATTCTTTTGTGAATGGTACCTTATAAAATAAAAGGATATTACTACCTCTTGTTCTGTTACCGTTCCTCTCTTTCAGTAATAATATACTTCTGATCTTGGTGTAAATGTCAGATTGTGTGAATATGCAAACATCACATCCGCCTACATATGTTCTGTTGCTTAGTAATTCTTGGCACTGGAGCACAATGAATTCTGTGCTTAATAGATGAGATATTCATCAGAATGAAAAATGAACTGTGTTGGTCCCTTGAATAAGATATCATTATTTCAGATTTTACTTGTGAAAGTAGGCTGCATTCTGGTGCAGGGGAGTAAAGAAATTTGGAAGAAAATGGAATTCAGGACTAACATGTGTTTACTTGTTCATTAAATAATACCCACCATCTAATACATTCCCCTGAAAATGAGGCAGTATTTCAAAGCATAATATTTAGCGAGACAAATTTTAGAAATGTAGATAAAGTTTTGTTTGGAAAAAGGATTACTTTTTAAATATCTGTAAAAATCTCCATAATATAAAGCCTGTATTCAAGAGTGAGTTCTAGAATTATGCCTTCAAAATCAAGGAATTGCTTTTATTCTAGTGTAATTATTATACTCACCCTTTTCAACTCTGAGCCATGCCTGCCTCCTTTAATTGAAATGTTTATACATAAATTTCTGCAACATGAGGTGTTCGATAGAGATGCATTATCAGCTTTAAATCATGAATTAAAAGACATATCTCTATTAACACAGTTTAATCTTTCTCTGAATTTGAGGGACACTGTCTCTATCTGCCCTGAGTAATTAGGTATGCTTTTCTCTAATGCAGATTCTGAATCCATCAGTCAGAGTGCTAAGTGTCATATTCTAGAACGGCATTCTTTCACTGCTTATTTTAGTATCAATATTCTCTCAATTCTTACTTTGGACTAAAGATTATAAAAAATACTACCCTTCTCATTTAGAAATTCATGTTCCTGTGGAAGAGACAGACGTGTACTTTGATGTTCCAGTAGCCATTGTAACAGGGGCACCAAGAGATGATATGACATAATAAAGGAGATACAGAATCAGTTCTAAAGGATAGGAATCAATTGAATGGCTCTTAATGTCCTCACCATGTTGAGGAAATTAAAAAAAAATGTTAGGAGAAAAAAATTGAAAAAAAGTTTTGAGAGAATGGTTAAGATGCTTTTTGAGTTACAACTTGTTCCAAAGGAAAGGAGTGTAGGGTGATCCCCTCTACCTCAAATTAAAACCGATATATAAAAACCGATAAGAATTTGACTTTGTGCAGTTTTAAGGAAGGGTAGAAAGTCCACTGCCTGGAACATAGAAATAATAAGAGGTGTACCTCAACTCCCTGATTTTGCCAGGACATCAGTAGATCAGCTGTCAACCATATCATGTGATAAAGGCAATATAGGACCAGCTAAATTAATTGCATAGTTTATATTTTTTACCTCAGGATAACGTGGAATAAAAGTACAAATGATATTTTATAATCAAGTTATTTTCATGTCAACTGAAACATGCCAGCTTGTATATATATGTGCCTTATTAACACAGTTAATCTATTAACTGTCTAAATGCTGACATTCTTTTACCAGTACTTCATACATTTCCTCTTGGGTATTTTACCCTCTCCCTTAGTTTCAGCTACTTGTTCTGGGATGCTAAGTTTCGAGTTTTTATAAATATACTCTGGACTCATATTTAATGATGTATGTGACCTTTAAAAAAATTTTTTTTTTATTGTTTTGAGAGGTAAGAGAGAGGGAGAGAGGAAGAGAGAAGGGGGGAGGGTCCAGCGTAGTCTTCATAGATGTATATCATTAGTTGTGATATGGTTTCATTCCACACAGGTAGATGTGGGGCCATACAGTTGGGAACCCAATGGGGGGCCTCCTGCATGGGAGGTGGGAACCTTCCCCTCTGAGCCATCCTGACTCTTACCAGTTGCACTGCAGTTCAGCGTGTGGGGTTTGCACATGTTGGGGCTGAGAATTGTGATTGCATGGCAAGAACTCAACTGCTGAGCTATCCTGGCATCTTCGATATGTGACCTTTTCAGTTGTCTCATTGGTACCTCAGATGTCCGATAAACAAACATGGACAAGTACTTTTGGTAACCACTCTTCAATATGTTCTTCCTTTTATGTTCTCTATATCAAGTAGATGATACAATTATCCACTCAGTTGTTATCAAATCTAGAAAAGTGAGCCACCCTTGATACTTCAGGTATAACTTTACCCCTCATGTCCTGTAAATTACTCCATGATTTTAAGTTTTCCGTCATCTCCTCCTCTGTATCTTCATTATAACTACTGTAGTTCAGAGTTTTTACCACTTGCTTAGACTTCCACTTAAGAATATTTCTGTTTACATTCTTGTCCCACTCAAATTTATCTTCAGTAATCTATCCAGAGTGCTTTTTTTCTAAAACAAAAACCTGAACATGTCATTCCCTTGATTAAAAATCCTTCAGCAGCTTGTCAAAATCCAAGCTCTAAAGTGTGGTGAACAATTTGTTCCTTGAGCCTTCTCCTCTTTTCTCTCTGGCCACATCTTCTATTAGCCTGTGCCTTTGACTTTATGTTCATGCAATGTATGTAGTGTCTGCAATGCCCACTTAAATCATGCGTGTCCCTGTTCTATGCTGTTTGCTCTGCCTGGAATGCCTGCTCCACTGCTACTTATACTTTAAGATTAAGTATGGCCAGTGAAATTTTCACTGGATATGCAGTGTTGGGTGGTAAAACTTACTGGGAATATTTTTATCTTTGCGTTATCACAATATTTATAATAAACACTTGATTGGGGGCTCTGCCAGATTGTGTTACTGTTTTTAAGCCTCAAATGCATAACAAGGTACATGATATAGTGCGTGAATGAATGAATTGCTTTTAGCCCTGCTTGATAGTTTATGTACTACTTGTACATTTTCTGTGAACGGATAGGAAGGTAATATAAGCAGTAGGCTACAGAGCCATTCTAGATTGTTGATAAGATTGAAAATGCCAGTGCCATGATTAAAGATTAAAAAAAATAAAAATTTGAAATTGTCATGTGGGTGAAAAAGAAAGGGATCTAAGTCAAGAAAGATGAGTTAGATTTTGGCAGTTGTTCAAGATGAGGGCTTGTATATTTAAAGTGAGAGTAGAAAGGGAAATGAGTAGGTTTGAAAGACACCATCAAGAAAAAGTTAGCCAGAGGAGTAGGGGGTAGGAGTGTTGGGGGAAGGGGGTGGGGGATTCAGATATATGGTGATGGAAAAAAATGGATTGTGGGTGGTGAGCTTGTGATACAACACATAGACAATGTATTATAAAATTGTACACCTGGAACCTATGTAATTTTACTAACCAAGGTCATTCTAATAAATGTAATAATAATAATAATAAAAAGCCAGAAATATCAACTATATCAGCTGTAAGTGATAGTGAGGAAAAATGTTTTAAATGTTAAGAAGACTTAACCACTTATTCTGTGATTTCTTAGACAGGCAGACTAATTGAAAAAGATGTACAATCTCCCTGGAATTGAAAGATCCTAGTTTATGTAGAATTAACATTATTATGCACATTTCTAATTTATAGAATTTTCTACTTCTGTCTTGATGGAGTAACTTACATTAGTCCTGCCCTACCCCGGTAGACAACTAGAAAATTGGGCCAAATTCTAAGAACTCATTCCAGTTATTAGAAACAGACAATAAAGAATTGTAAACTCTAAAAGAAGAAAACAAGTGAGGTGTGCCCTATGATATCCCTGTTTTTTTACATGGAATCATTTTCTGAGTCATAGCACATGGCAGTTCAGGAGGTAGAAATAAGACTTTTGGGAGGTATAGGTAAGGTTAGCTTGAATTTGTAGGGCAGAGTATCAAAGAATTAGAAACTATGAAGAAAAAAAGTTTCTGAAATGTCCATAGGCTTGCCTTTGATCTAAAATGTATGTGTGCACAGGAGGAAACTTTATGAAACAAGAAACAACTATCAGTGAGCGTTACGTCAAATAATTCTTAGAGCTCACACAAAGTTGTGATTTTTCATCATGCAGAATAGAGATCTTGAGAAAAAAAAAAAAAGAATAGAGATCTTTCTACACCTGGTATTCTGTAGAACACCAGAAAGTAGGCCCAAACTACACTTGAGTAAAGACTACTCTAAACAAGCCCAAAGAAATTTAAAAACATGTCACAAATATATGAGACTGATCCATGAGTAATTTAACTGTTTTTCACAACAAAAATTCAAAATTTTCTAAAGGAACACTATAAAATTCATGTATTCAATAAAATAGTATTTATATTGTCTCTCATGCACTCAACGGTTAGTAGACAAAGAGACAAAAATGTGATACATAAGCAAGAATAGTAATATAGCAAGATATAAAATAGATGAAGCATTAGAAACAAGACCTTTTAAAAAAGTTATTAGAAATGTATTCAATAATTAAAACGTGACAATTATGAGAATACAAATTGAAACTTTATGAAATGGAACTTCTAGAGTTGGAAAAGATAATATCTAAAATGAAAAATTTACTACATGGTCTTGCTGCAGGATAGACACTGTAGAAAAAATATATAATGAGCAGAAGACAGCAGTGGAACCTATCCAAACTGAAGCAAAAAGAGCTAAAAGTTTGTAAAACATGAATAGAATCTCAGGATGGGACAGTGCCAGTTTATCTAACATAAGTATAATTGGAAACCCAGAAGGCAAGAAGAGAAGATGACAGAAAAGCAGTTGAAAAAATAAACGCCAATATTTTTCCAATATACGAAATGAGTGAATTCAAAAATCCAAGAATATGATGATCCCACGCAGAACAAATATAATAAAATCCACATCAAGAATAACATCTAATTGCTGAACAATTTATTTAAAAATTTTAAATAGTGAGAAAAAGGACACATATTATATACTAGGGAGCAGAAATAAGAATGAATGGAAACTTTACATTAAAAACAATGTACGCAGAAGACAGTGGAATAGTACCTTCAATGCACTAAAGGAAAAAGTCAACATAGATTTCTATAATCAGCAAAATGTCCTTCCAAAAAGTGGTAAGATACATTTTTGTTTCTAGACAACAAAAAGGTGACCAGAAATGCTAGATATGATTCTTCAGGCTGAAAGTATATAATACCAGACTGAATCTGAAGCTGAATGGATGGAGAGCAAAAGAATTAGTACATACATGGATAATTATAAAATATTTTTCTTGTTTTTATTTTAATTTTTAAAGCATAATTTACAATTTAAAGTGAAATCATTTAAATTTGTGAATTAAATATTTATAGAAAAAGTTAAGTATGCTGTGGTAAAGTTGTTACCTTATACAGATGTTCCTTAATTTATGATGAGGTTATGTCCTGATAAACACATTGTAGGTTGAAAGTATCCTACATTGAATATTTGTTAATATGCTTAACTAACCCAACATCCTAGAGTAGCCTACCTTAAATGTGCTCAGAACACATACAATTCATGATATAACACCATTATGAGTTAAGAGCATCTGCAATTGCCTTCCTCTTCTCACTAGAAGTAGAAGACACAGATGGGCATTTTGTAGACGTTATGGGATGTTGAAGCTTTAAGGAAGAAACAGTACCAATCCTACACATTAATTTTTTTCCAAAAACATAGCAGAGGGAAATACTTCCTGTGTTATTTTATGAAGGTAGTACTTCTTGATACCAAAACTAGGCAACAACATTAAAAGAAAGCTAGAGTCTGATATTCCTATGAACTTAAATGCAAAAATCTTTATGAACAAAACATTAGGAAATTAAATTTGGCAATATGTAACAAAAATAATTAATCATGACCATTTGGGATTTAGCTTAGTAACACAGGCTTGGTTTAACCTTTGAAGGTCTAGTAACGTAATTTGCTGTATTATTAAGATAAAACAGAAAAATAAACAAAAGATTAATCTCAATAGATGCAAAAACAATATTTGGCAAAATTTCACACCAATTTATGAAAAACAGCATTTTAAAAATAGAAGGTTTATTGTTCAAGCTTAAGTAGAGAAAATCTCACAGTCAATAGTTCAGTGTCACCTGAGGATAAGGGGGAAGGTGGTAGGGGAATAGGGAGGGGGCATCAAATACATGGTGATGGAAAGAGAACTGACTCTGGATGGTGAGCAGAAAATGCAACATGTGAACAATGTTTTGTGGACTTGTACACATAGAGCCTATGTAATTTTTGCTGACCAATGTCACCCTAATAAATTTAACAGTAAAAATAATAAACTCTAAATGGAGATATTTATCTTTTATATATTAGAAAAGTTGATAAAAGAAAATATTAATCAAAATAAAACTACAGCTAACATCATATTTAGTGTTTGTGGGGGGTGGGGGGACTGAACATTTTATCCAAAATTTTAAACAAGATAAGGATGTCTACTCTCACCGATTATTCAGTGTTTTCAGAAAGTCCTGGGTCAGGGATCAGTAAACTGAAGCCTTTAGGTCAGTCACTTGTTTTGTAAATAAAACTTTATTGGAATGCAGCAACAAGTTTTTTGTTGTTGCCTTTTTTTTTTTTTTTTTTTACACATATTGAGTTTGGCCACTTTTATGCTACAGCGGTGGAGTTGAGTGTCTGTTGCAGAGAAAATATAATTTATGAGTATTAGCTTAAAATATTTGTTAATGTCTAAGTTTGCTAATTTGTAGAATGTGTGTGACAGGGGCTGAGAGTGGAGAAAGAAAGGGAGAGGGATTATGCAGAGATTGGAAAGAAAAAACTAAATTGTAGTTCAGATAATATATTCAGGTTCAAAGAAAATCCTGGTTAATCTACAAAAAATTTTACTAAACTGCTTAATTGAGGGTCACAGAATACAAAGCCTCATTTTAAAATTCAATTTTTCTTTCATATATTAGCCACAAACACTTGAAAATACAAAATTTAAGAAATGATACCATTTACAATAGCACTGATAAACATGAAAAACTTAGGTATACATTATTTAACAAAGGCAAATGTGATAGTTGGAAAAAATGAGGTTTCTGGAAAAACAGCATCAATAACTATAAAATTCTGGGTGGACATAGTTAAAAGGCCTGTAGAGTATAAATTATTAGACAATGCAGCAGAAATAAAATAAAAAAATAAAATAAAATAAGAAAAACAAAATAAAAGGAGTAATATACCATGTTCACAGACTAGAAAACTCAGAAAGTTGGAAGACTTAAACTCACTACTTGATTTCAAGACTTACTATAAAATAGTATTGGAGTGTATTATCGTAGTATTGGTGGAAAAACATCAATGGAAGAGTTAAATCATGCTTGGAGTCCAAATTGTAGACAGAAACTCAGCAGAGAGTGCATTATCTGTACAAAGCCTTAGATATGGTATTAATGTGTTAATGTGTGACATATATGCTGAACATACCACCATGCTAGGAGTTTGTAGTATCTTCACATCACTTATATTTGGATTTTCTATAATTTCAGCTGGACACTGAGTCTATAATTTGATTATATGCTGCTAATGGGCATAAGTGTTTCAAGAAGAGTGCATATAATAAATAGCTAAGACTTACACAGATAAGTTAGACAATTGTACATTCTCACAAAAAATATATTGTTACCATGTTGACATTTAAATATAGAATACGTATTAAATGTTATGTGATTTTCATATTTAAATGACTTGACATACCAGGTGTGATTAAAAAAATATGGTGAATGTTTAAATTAAAAAATGTATTACAGTAAAAGACACATTGCCATTAATCCCTCTAAAAATACTCCCCCTGGCTTTGAACATACTTATCATTCTTGCCACTTTCTGAAGCAGTTCTGGAAGTCCTCTTATGAGAGTGTCTTTAGTTATACTGTTGTGGCTGCCTCGAAGTCTTGAATTGATTCAAAACATTTACCCTTCATGGTCATTTTCATTTTGACTTTGGAGGAGAGCCAAAGGTCACATGGTGCCAGATCCAGTGAATAAGGTGGATGAGGACACACCATGATGTTTTTATTTGACATAAATTGCTATACCAGAAGAGATGTGTGACTTGAATTGATTCAGGACGTCCAGGCAGCCACAACAGTGTAACTACAAACATAGAAGTAAGAGAACTTCCAGAACTGCTTCAGATGCTAGCAAGAATGGTGGGATAAGTATGTTGAAAGCGACGGGGAGTATTTTGAGGAGGATTAATGGCAATGTGTCTTTTACTGTAATAAATATTTTTTATTTAAACATTCACCATATTTTTATCAGACCTCATATCATTAGATATGCTTTTAAAATATGAATCTAATACAAATATGGAATGTCATATTGGAATTTTAATAAATATTCTTTATATAATATGCTTACTCTAAGTTGCAAGAACAATTTAATTAATATATGATTATTACTGATTGTGATTGCAATAACAAGAATGGCTTTAAGTGATCAGAGAACAATACTTTATATACAGAAAATAAGCAGTATGAATGGTGGCTGACAACTCTTCAGAAATGGTGGAGATCAGAAGACAAACCATTTTTCAAGTATGAAAAAAAAATGTCATCCCAGAATTCTGTATTTAGTAAAACTGTTTTGCCAAGAAACTCATCATTTTAAGTTTCTTCATTTGAATTTGTTTCTTTTACTCATGTTAATAGGAAATGTAAGGAAATTCTTAGCAATCATGAAAATAAGTCCTGATTTGCCAGACTGGACAGGATCCTAGAATACATGCAATCTCTAGGCCAGATCTAATAAGCAGGGTCTTTCGGACACAGAGCTTAATTGTAAAATCAAGCATAATGTATATAATTAGCTCTAGGCAAAAAAGCAGTTTAGAAGTGAAATTTCTTTAGTAAGAAGAATGGTCGCGGAAATAGATCTCTTAGACTTTCAGTACCTGGACATTAAACATCTGATGTACTCATCCAACTCCACATGCTCTGAACCCTACTCACAAAGTGACCCTCTGATAAAGTGATTTTCCGTCTACATTTGCCAAGAAGAAAAATGTAACAGCTGTGCTCACACAAGTCTTACATCCCATTTAGCACTATCATTCTTTTGTTGTTAAATTAATAAATTGCCATTCTACTTGATGTATCATTTTCTTATGAGCTTAGTTAACACAAGTTAGTCTCCTTGAACATTATCATAATTGGATCCATGAATGATCAATTTTCTGGCCATTTACGAATTCTCTTGATTCTTAAAGAGCCATCCACTGAAATCTTCAAAAGATGAATAAAACGCTACAATCTCTATTTATTAATGCTTTTAAGATTTTTATTTGATGTAACTTCAAACTTATAGATTTGAGAAGAATCCAAGGAACTCCTGTTAAATCCTTACCAAGATACAGGAATTATTCATATTTTTTCCTATTTTCTTTGTATATGTACATGTATGTGTGTGTGTGTGTGTGTGCACGCGCACACACACACACGTGGGCTGTCAGGAAATTATCCAGTCATGTAATATAAAAAATACAGGCATTTGTGGCTGGATTTTTCCCAGGCAGTTCTCAAATATGCATATATATGTGAGCATATAGGAATATTTTTTTAAATGATGTAATGAAGTGGTCATGTTCACTTTCTCCTTCATATTTGAGGAAGTATGTATTAGGAAAATTGGTATCTCTAACATAAAAATATCTTATGAAAAATAAAAAAAATTTAATTTGATACAATATTATCGAGTCCAGGGGTGGCGAACCTTTTGGCGATTGAGTGCCAAAGTTTATGAAATAAGAGTATACTCGTTTGACTCGCGTGCCAACCCATCGAGTGAGATAGAGGTATCGATTATTTTTATGTCTATAAGAGCATAAACAATAATTTTTTAAATGGTATTCACAGCTCCACGTGCCGAAATAATTGCTCTGCGTGCCACATTGGGCACGCGTGCCATAGGTTCGCCACCCCCGACTAGTCCATAGTCACTGTTCAATTTGTTAATTGTTCCCAAAATGTCCTCGATAGCCCTTTCCTCATTTCCTAGTCCAGGTCCAATCCATAAGAATGCATCACGTTAGCAGTCATATATTTTTTTTAATTTTGTTGTATTTTTAACAGTCCCTCACATGGCCTTAGTTGTTTTTGAGTTTCACATTTTTTTCAGCAGACATTTTGTAACATGTCTCTTAGAGGTTGCTTGATGTTTCCTTATGTTTAGATTGAGGCTATACATTTTTGGTGAAAAACCACAGAAGTGATGTGTCCTTCTTAAATGAAGCATATCAAGAAGCATCGTGACTTTTATTTTGTCTCAATTATCATTATGTAAAATTTGACCATTCGACTAAGGTGATGTCTGCGAGATTTTTCCTTTACAAAGTGATTACTCTTTTAACCTGTGTAATTGTCCATTCACTATCGCCTTTGGTATTTGAGGGTAGATCTTGGAACCTGAGGATACTGAGGATGACCATATAGTATTCCATGATGTGAATATACTATAATTTATCCATTCATGAGGAGCTGAACCATATTCTGGACTGTATTATTAAAAGTGTACTCCATAAGCATTTTTGCAAACGTCATTTGGAAGACTTGTTGAGTTGCAAGGTTTTTATTTAGTTTTGGTAGATATTTTCAAAGAGTTTTCCAGAGGGACTGAATCAACTTTTACTGTGGCCAGAAGTGAGAATTCCAGTTAATCTGAAACATCACTTTTATTTCTTCCTTTGTAATTATTATGCATGTTTTTTATATAATTGAACTTGCTATGGCCTCTGAGAAATATTAAATAGCATTTTTATCATGAATGAGAATTGAATTTTACTCTATGGAATTTTCTTCATTTAATAGGATTGTTGTATTTTTTTTTTTTACCATGTTTTGTTAAATCATATGAATTGATTTTCAATGTTAAGCCAACCTAATATTACTAGGTTGACACTACTTGAAACTTATAACTTATCTGTTTTATGTACATCTCCATTACATTTGCTAATAGGGATTTTTGTGTTTATATTCATGAGAAAAATTGGCCTCTAACTTTTCTTTTTTATAACATTCTTGTCAGGTTTTGGTATGAAAGTTATGCTGGCCTCGAAAAGAGTTGGGGACAGGTTCCCTCTTTTGCCATTTCAGAAGAGTTTGAATGACATTAAGATTATTTCTTTAAATTTGGAAGAATTTACTATTGAAGACACTTGGGCCAGGGACTTTATTTGTGAGGAATTTTTCAATAATTGTCTCTCTCTCTTTTTTTTTTTGGCCTAAGCATATTCAGTTTTATAATCTTTGTCAATTTTGGTAAATTGTGTTCAATAAGAACTTTTTATCGCTCATAGAAATAGTTAATTTTTTGACATAAATTTGACCATGATACATTTTTTTTAAAAAGAAGTCTAGGGTCTACAGATGTCCTCTGATTCATTCCTGATATTGTCTATTTGGGTTGTCACCTCTAATTTTTTACTTATGCTAGTTGATTAAAAATTTTATTAATATTTTCAAAAAAACAGTCTTTGGCTTTGATTATATCTATTTTTGGATTTATTTTTTATTTGTGAATTTCTGATTGATTTATTTGTTTTTTTATGTTTATTTATTTATTTATAATATTTTTTTTTATTTATTTATTTTTGACAGAGAGAGAGAGAGAGAGAGAGAGAGAGAGAGAGAGAGGGAGGGAGGAAGGGAGGGAGAGAGAGGGAGGGAGAGAGAGATACAGAGACAGAGAGAGAACTGAACAGGGGTGGGGGAGCTCACAGTTCTGCATATGGTTCCGCATGGGCCAGGGCCAGGATTCGATCCTCTGTCCCCGGCTCAGCAAAGTGAGCGCTTAACCCACTGAGCTATCCCGGCTTCCCTTTTTTTTGTTTTTATGTTTAATGGGCTTATTTTCTTCTGGTTTTTATTTATATCTCCTTATGGTACCATCTTTTTTCAAATTTATTTATTCTTTTATTTACTTATTTTTATTATTTATTGTTAAATTAATTGGGGTGACATTGGTTGTTAAAAATTACATAGGGTCCAAGTGTACAGTTCTACAATACATTGTCTATGTATTGCATTATATGCTCAATACCCAGAGTCAGTTCTCCTTCTGTCAAGACTTTCTGTCTTTCTTTATTTAATTGTATCTACAACTTTGATATATCACATCATGCTTACTATTCATATATTTTTAAATGTTTTCTAACCATCAATGTAATTTATTTCTAGACAAATGAAAGTTTAAATGTTTATTGTTTAATTTTCAAATTTAATTTCCACTTTTTGTGATGATTGAAATGCTTCATATCTGAGCTATTTAAAACAGTAGTTGTTAGTTATTTATGGCAATTGAACACTTAATACATGGCTAGTGCAACTAAGGAACATTTCTAATGTTTATTTAATTAAATATAAATATAAATAGTCATATGTAGCTATCATATTCTCTATTAGACAGTATAGCTATGGCTTCTAAATTTTAATTTCTACATTGACATATTTAAGCATATATTTTCTACATGAAAAGAGCAAAGTTAATGAGAAGCTACTGGTGTTTTGAAATCTCTTTATCCAGAGTAGAATTCACAGTATCTTTTGGAGCTCAAGTACGAGTCTTAGATTTGGAGCTAGAATGGAAATAGATTAATTCTTGGTTAGCCTTTACTATTTTCTTGATTTTGGAGTTGGTGATCTTGTGATCACTGATAATATAGTGAAATTAGATGAGTCATGTTAGACAGTTATGATTGTCTGCTTTAGAAAGCTTAAGTTATGATCGCACTTACAGACATTGAGGAATGTGAAGAAAGTCTAGTATGGCCCAACAATGACTTCTGACAAGTATTTTAGAACTGTCTCTATATTTATGTCTTTTCTTCCTACCTTTCAAATTCAGAATTTATAAGAGGTATCTTGTTTTGCTTTGCTCCATGGTGGGAAATTTCCATAGTAATATCCTAGGAAAAAAAAAAGGGGGGGGGGAATAAAAAACAAAGAAGAGTCAAAGAGAAAATGAAAGATTGAATTCAAACTTGGGTTTGTATTTATGACATCCGAAAAGTTAAAATTCTATTGTAACTCAGTTGTGTTCTTGAGGAAAACATGATTACAATCTTTATACCTTATACTGGTAATTATCATTATGCTTTTCCATATTCTTTGTTAAGTATTTCAGTGGCTTATCTCACAGCTTCTGTAATCAGCAATGTGCACTGATGTGGACATTAGATAGGTGAGCATATGTTTATCTGTCACTGAATCAAAGGTTCTTATAATTATTTTTAGGGAAAAATTCACAAAAATACCACCTGATTGAAAGAAGAACTAGTACATCCCGAATTTCAAAGAATAGAGTCAGATTTAGTTATAAACAGGCAAAATGGTGGGTGGGTTGGGGGCAGTCCTCAGGACCCTGTGAATAATATGTTCCCAAAATAAAACTTTTGTCTTTCAGTAATATTAAAATTGTGCTGTAGAGTTGTTAATAGTGCAGAGAAAAGAATGAAATTGTTTTAAGAACACTGGAACTTAGGGGCATTTCAGGATGAAAGTCCTTAAGGATATTATTAAATTGGTAGAATACCAACATTATAGTACTGAAACATCACCATCAGAGAGATTAATTTTAGAAGTATAGGATCACAGAAATGTTTCCATTGATGAAGGCTACGTTGTTTAACTCCAAAAATGTGTCAAAAGTAACAAATATGTCTGACATGTCTAGTCAAGGATCTGCTTTAAGCAGAAACCATGGCTTGCAGGACACAGTTACATTTTAATTTTGTTTTTCAGCAACAAAAAGGAGTCTTTGTTTGCAGTCAGGATGAACACCTGTGGAATCCTTAAACATTTACAGACATGTCTTTAAAAGCTCTATGGTACAGTTAAGATTTAATCTATCAAAGTGTTATAAATATTGTAGACATAGCCTTAGGTGCCAGTTCTTCCTGCAGCAGTTAGAAAAACATAACAACAATAAGAACTATGCTGGTTTTTACATAGCTCATATATAGCACTGCCAAGAAGGTCACGAGAAAGCAGTATAATCTGGAGATATAACCTTCTTGGTGTTAGTAATAATGTGCTAAAGTCTAAAAATGGGAAATACCAGTGTTCTGGCAAAGTAAAATTATGCAGAAGAAATACAATTCAAATGATTTCATTCTCAAAACCTTGCATCTCATTCTGAAACTCTTGTAACTGAAAAGGTGATTATAAGAATCACCAAACAGTATGAGCCTACTTATTGACCTTTCATATTTTTAAAATCTAATATAAAGGTATTTCAGTCTTTATCCAAGCTATTAAAACATCTCTGTTAGAATTGAATGTGAATATTCAATCTAAATTTCAAACCCAGAACTTATTAAATATAAAGTTGGATGTAGAAAGCACTACATTGGCTACTATAAGGGATAACAAGTTCAAGATGTGGCTCTAATTCTAATGACTAAAATCTAGTACAAGAATAATGAAAAAGTGTTTGAGCAATAACTAAAATTCAGGGCAGTGTATTTGGAAGGGAAATTTATTTTTGATTGGGTTATTCTGGACAATCTCCTTGGTAAGAGACTGAGATTTAATGAAGGCAAGGCTTAGCATAGGGAGATGTGATAAAGGCAAGACCTTCTTGACAGGAGTATTGATGGAGAGCTGGGAAAGCTGAGAGACAGACAGTAAATAATTTTAGTTGGAAAAATATATTTGTTAGAGGAATAGAGACATAATTTGGGGGTTCTTTTTTCTAGAATGTAGAGGGACTAGAATTCCAAAGAAGTAACTTGAAAAACAAACAAACAGGTCTTTGGAAAGGTTGGCATTATGGATAGAAACCAGCATAATGTAGGTATTCAACAAATACCATTTTGTTGAATGAATGAATTGGGAGACTAAACACTGGACATTTATTACCAGTCTTGGCATAGATGTCCCATACGGAAACAAACAGATAAACCAAAAGCATATAAATTAGCAAAGAGGTCCTCACTCAATTTAGAATAAAATTAAAGGTGCTTTTTCTATGACTACACATCAAGATGAGTAATAAGCTAATAATCAAATCCTCTTTTTGTGAGATGAAATAACTCTAAACTTCTTTGCACTCCTTTTTTCTACCCAGTGCCTCCTAAATTCTGTTGTTTGTCATATTATCTTGCCTTTTGAAAGACTTTGTTTCCTTACTTACTGTTTATCTTTCTGGAAGATAGGCATACATGTCCCAGGTCACCATCTGGGAAAGCATCCCTTGACCATATTCAAGTAACATTAATTACCTCCTCTTCTGCACAACAAGAGTATGTACTAGTCATATTGTATTGTAGATTCCAAGTGTAATTCATTCCTTCACATGTTTCTTACCCATGCTTGACTCTGTTCCTACTAATCTATCTAACATACTTCATGCTCACTGAGTATTGAATTAAATAAATACTTCCAGTAACACAATGCTTATAGCAGTGTGAAAACTTATAAAACAAATTACCCCTAGAAAATAAAAAGAAAAGAAAATGGGCAAGGGATTACTCGCTCTCTGGTGATGCTTCCTTAAGTATCTGGAGAGAAGTAGGGGAGGTGGTGATTCTGAGTCTGCCTTTAACTAAAATATTTTCATTTAGTTTTAGACATTTTAGATATCTAATGTATACACATACACTCTATATAAACATGCATGTATATGTATATATTATATAGTATATAATATATAATACACATACATATATACAGCACACATATGTTCATATGTATTATTGCATATGTGTATATATGTTCATATATGCATGTTTTAAGTATATATGTGTGTATTATGTATAATATTGATCCTTCTCTACATACATTCACACATACACACACACTTTCTTAGAGGACAAGTGTATCTAGAAAATACCACACTTCTGCCAACAAAGCTTTCCAAAAAGGTTCCATAGAAACACATGACATAATCAAAACAACATTTATTCTTCCTTAACATACATTCTTTTTTTTTTTTTTTTTTTTTTTTTTTT
>PVKE010018804.1:0-29127 GCA_004027555.1 Craseonycteris thonglongyai
TTTGTCTTCAGTGCATAGTTATTTCTATTTTACTTTTTGACAGATAGAGAGAGAGACAGAGACAGAGACAGTTAGAGAACCAAACTGTGGGAACTCCCCAGTTCAGCACGTGGGTCCTGCCTGGGCCGGAGCCGGGATTCGATCCTCGGTCCTCATGGCCTCAAAGCGAGCGCTCAACCCGCTGAGCCGTCCCGGCTCTTCCCTAAAGAATATTTTTTTAAAGATTTATTTTATTGTTTTGACAAAGAGAAAGAGAGAGACAGAGACAGAGACAGAGAGACAGAGAGAGAGGGGGGAGGGCCCAGAGCAGTCTCCATAGTTGTACATCATTAAAAAAAATAATAATAAATTTTTTCATGTTATTCAAACTTCAAGTCCATTGACTTTGCAGATTTCAGTGTGGATGGACCACAGTTACACTCTGGTCAAGAGGGCTGATGATGTAACTGGCACATCTTTTCCATGGAGTGCTGTGCAGCTTAGTTCTCCTTGTACTGATATGGAAAAAAAGAAAATATATACTGTTAAAAGGAAAGAGCGAGTTGCAGAACAGAGTGTACACTGCATTTTTATACAGTGGGGGAAAACACAATTATATTTATATTTGTTTGTATATGTGTAAGGAGACCCTGGAAGTACATAAAATAAAGTACAAATGATGTTACCTACAAGGAGGAAGGCAGGGCAGAGTTAGACAGCAATATGGGGAGGACTGAGATGTTTCAATGTCTGTCTTTTTATATAGTTTGGTTTTTGAAATAAGAATGTATTGCCTATATAACAAAACCAAAATTTAAAATATGTAGTTATTACATGTGTATTGAAAATGCTTTACCTTCAAGGAATAATTGAAATAGCTTCTTAACCATAACTGTACATTAATTTAAAAATAATTTCTTGATAAGTTTATCATCTAGAATTTACAAATTATCATTACATCCCTAAAATTTCTTTATAATATTTCATTTCTTGTTGCCACAATCAATGCTAGGTTTTGTCTCAGGAAATGAAAGATGCTTTTGTGTCTTTAATTAAAAAAAACTGTTCAATTAAAAAAATTGTTTAACTGTGCTAAAGTTTCAAGTGGAACTAGTTTTTATCAATTCTATGCTATTTATCCTAGTGTAAGACCCACAAACCTGATGGGATGGGGTTGAGTCAAACTTACTTTGAATTCAATTCAATCCAAAGAAGATTTATTGACTATCCACATGCTATGTATTATTCTAGGCACTTACAATACAATAGAAAATAAGAACAAAATGATCCCTGCCTATGTAGAATTTGAATTCTAGTTGGGGTGGGAGAGAAGTAGAAGATAAACATAACAGGTAAATTAGGTAGTGTTTTTATTAAATACTGCTTAGAACTAACTTTTTAAAATTAAAGATAAAAATCATGGATTTTATGCAAATACAAAATGAGCATCTGTCAAAGTTGTTTATTTTTTAGTGTCTTTTTTTTATTATTGTTAAATTTATTGGGGTGACATTGATTGATATCAATTACATTGTTTTCCAGTGTCAAAGATTTTTTTAGCTCACTAATTAATGAAGGAACAAGTAAGATGTTATAACTGGTTCAAGGGAGAAATAAAAGAATTACATGTTTATATGTAGTAAAATGAACACTGAAACAAAATTTCAAATAAAAGCAAAATTGGTCAGTATTCACATGGCACTATCAATTACATTTCACTGAACACAGCTAATTTTAATTTCTATGGACAAAAATCATTTGCATTCAGTTTTCTATGCCATGCCTTTGACAAGAATCATTTGCATTATTTTAAGTTTTCTATAGATAAGAATAATTTGCATTATTGTCAGTGTTCTATAATTTAGGGAGTGATAAAGTAGAATTGCTGTAACTTCTGAAAGTGGGAGGACTTTATCATTTCAGTGATAATAAAAATGAAGTTATCAGTCACACATTTTGAAGACTAATGTTTTCTTTTTTGTGGCTTTGGAAACGTAGGTTTGGTTTTTGCTACTCCAAAAATAATTCACTGATATTTATAATACTCTATAGTTAATAGTATGAAAACTAGGACCCATTATGCATTTCCCCTCACCTGGTTCGGGTGTTTAATGAGAAAAAAATTTTTGGTCTATTTGTTTCCTAATCAAAAACTTGGGGCTGGAGTTTTTGGTAAAACTTAAAATGCTACTTGATTCTCACTGCCTAATTGCTTTACTGACTTATTCATGAAAGTTCTTTTTGAACTTTTCCCAGATGCTGGGAACTTAGTGCTGGAGACATGAAGTGGATTTATCAAGCTCCAATCTTAGCAGCTATTGGGGTAAGTTTAAAAGTTTGGATAGTCAAAAGCAAACAAACAAACAAACAAACAAAGTAAGTAAATAAATAAGGAAGGAAGAAAAAAGGAATAATTAAGCTGCTGCTAAAATCCAGAGAGTTTTTGCCTGTCACTTTGCTCTACGAAGGTTTAGGAAACTCACATTTTGGCAAAGTTGTTGGGAGAATCTAGGTTGAGGCTCAGATCCTTATTAGTGACTAACAATGAGGTGTTTATTTGATGAGATTCCTAACTTGCAAAGTAAAACAATAACGTTAGGTGATTATAGAGCTTCTAATAGATTCACCATTGGTGATGAAGAACTAGAAATGATGGTACATTCAGTAAATTTTGAAGAAAACTTAGGTAAAAGGCTATTTTCATTTTCTTGAACTAAATTATAGCTCCAAAGCAAGAATTATTAAATATTTTTCCAATATGACAATTTCTGTTTAATCTAAAAAATCATGCTGTTACTGGCTTTAATGCTTATGACAGATCATTTTACTCACCTTCTCTATATTTTATTTCTTTGTTTTGCCTTATCAGCAGTTAATCTGAAGTAGACCTTTAAGCTAAATTTTTCTTGCAAGGTTACATGAAACATGTAAAAACTCTAAATGATTTTCTTTTAGCATTACTTCTTCATCCTTAAAAATAAGTCATCAGAAGCTTCCTCTCACTGTTGTTTTTTTCATTCCATATGTCCAATAATATAATGCATTTTTCCATCTGCAGATTCAGGCCTTTCTTTATCACAGAAGTTTTTTCCTCTATGTCTTTGTTGATTTGTTCAATTTATTGTATCATTTCTTCAGAAAGAGAAACAATCTATATAATGACTCCCAATTTCATGTCCTCTATATAAGCATCTTTTATTGCTCATTATACAAGTCTTTGTTCTTTATCCCTCCATTTGGGAAGATTCTTCGAGTCTTCTAAAGAAATTGCTAATTCTGTTTTCCTACTTTGTCAGATCTACTGTTTCTAATACTGATTTTAAAACTTGGTTATATTTTAGATTCTTTACAAACTTTTCTTAATCCATCCTTCTCTTTAAAAAACTCTGTTTCTGTCTCACTCTGCTGTTAACTCTGTTTTATGGGCAGTGTAATGTAGTGGTTAAGAGCCCACACTATGTATCCAGCCTGCATGGGTCTCACTGGGCCCATGCCACATGCTAGCTGTGTGGCCATGGGTAATTTGTGTTGGCTGTGACTCAAATTCCTCATCTGTAAAATGGGGACCATAATATGCATATTTCATAGAGCTGTTGTGAAGGTGAAGAGTTAATTTACATAAAATACTTAGAATAGTAAGTAATGGGTAGTTTCTAATGAACCTTTATTCAAGACTTTCCTAAATTATTCTGAATTATTATTTGGAATTCCGTCCAACTACTGGGGCATGCATCAATATGTATGTGCATGTATATATTTTGTTTACCTTTTAAAGCAGCAAGTTCTATTCAATCTTAGTTTTTCTTAATTCTTTCCATTATCTACTTCACTGTCCGTAAGTGTATCCTGTTAGCTATTAAACTGACATACTTGTTGTATGTATCTTTTTTATCAAATTCTGGGAGTTTTTATTTATTTACTGTGGTCTACTGACCTGAGGACAGAGTCCTTGGTCACATGTATTTTCATATGGATGGAGCTTAAGGTTGGCCCACCTGCAACCCCCTATAGTTCTTCCTTTTCCAGGAGTAGGAATGACAAGTGACAGTCCCCAGCTGGCACTGCTTCCACAGCCCTGTCCCCTTGTTCCTCACACAACAGTCACACCGCGTCACTTCCCACTGCTTTCACTCCCAGCTGCACCGTATTGCCACTGACTGTAGTCTTAGGGAGAGAGGAGTTAATGGGGCATGAAGTCAGTTTGACCATTCAGAAAGTAGTACTCATAGGACAGATGAGTGCTTATCACCCTCTTATTAAAAAAAATTCTATGTCTCTGACCCAGGTGTTGTAGTAAGTGAGGATGAACGGAAATCCTCAATTCTCATGTTTTACATTCTTTTATCTTCCTTAAGAGAAGCTATAAGGTAGTGGTTAAGAATTCACAATCAGGGGAAGCTGGGATGGTTCAGTGGATTAAGTGCTTGCTTTACAGCCCTGGGGACTGAGGATCGAATCCTGGCCCTGGACTGTGTGGATCCATATGCTGAGTTGGGGTGTGCTTCCCAGGTGGGAGGCCCCCAGTTTGGTTTTCATCCCCCAGTTTGGTCCCTAGCTCAAGAGGGTGTGCCTCCCAGGTGGGAGGCCCCCAACCCAGTTCCTTCCCTGCATGGGCTCCACCCACCTGTGTGGAGTGAAACCATTTTTGACATAGAACTGTGGATTCTGCTCTGGGACCTCCCCCTTCTCCTTATCTCTGTCTATGTCTCTCTTTGTCTCTGTCAAAAACAATAAAATAAATCTTTAAAAAGAAAAAAGAATTCACAATCAGGCTCACATAGATCTTGTTCAAATTCCAGCTGATAGTTGGGTAGCTTAGGTCGAATCAGTTAATTTCTTTGAGCTGGAGTTTCTTCATTTATAATTAAATGGAAAGAATAAAAATGCCTGTCCCATATTCACATGCGCATTTCAACTAGACCACGCTCAGTACGTCACACCTCGTACTGGCCTGAAGACGTCTTCCTCCACCAGGTCTCAGCACAGCTGTCCTTCTTCCAGGGTATGGGGCTCAAGACCCAGCCCCTAGCTCTTACAGAAAACTGCGGAATTGGTGAGAGATGCCTGACAGGGGTGTCAGCGGTAGGATGGCAAAGGAGGTGGCAGGGTAAGGGCTCATGCAGATGATCAGCTGGATCAGGGAGGGGGCACATGAATCCCCCAGTGATCCAAATTCCACAAATTCCAGAGGTGATTGGAGACTCTGCAAGACAGGTTACCCCCATGAATGCAGCACGTGGTGGGCCTTTTCTGGCTGTGGCTCCAGCGTTCACACAGTTCTATTCTCGGCAGTCCACATTTCCACCACTCACTCCTAGCACTTTTGGGACTGCAGACAGTGGGTCAGGCTTCTGCTTTCGTACAACTCCAGACCTTATTCTTTTTCTTAATTTTGAATTTTTTCCCTGATCCTTGAGGCCCTAGGACATAAAAGCACTTATCCCACCATTTCACCTTCCCTCCTTTTTAAAGGTCACCCCTTGCCTGTCTCTGCCAGTGCCCACACACCTATAATACTTCCAATTCAATTTAATTGCCTACACTGGGGTCCTTTTCTTTTAAAGATTTATTTTTATTTTTATTGTTTTTGACACAGAGAGAGAGAGATACAGAGACAGAGACAGAGAGAAGGGGGAGGGCCCAGAACAGTCTCCATAGTTGTACATCATTGGTTTTTCCATATAGTTTCATTCCACAGGTGGGCAGAGGCTGCACAGGGTAGGAACTGGGCTGGGGTCTCACACCGGTGAAAACTGAACTGGGGACACTTCCCAGTTCAGCATATGGGTCCATACGGGCCAGGGCCAGGACTCAATTCCCGGTCCCTTGGGCTGCAAAGTGAGTGCTCAACCCACTGAGCCATCCCGGCTTCCCCTGGGGACCTTTTCTTATACAGCATCTTATTTGCCTTAAAAAATAAAACAGCCTTGTATACTTCACCCAGTGTTTTTTATGTGTTGTAAGAGAGTTGGGAGCCCCCAAACAATGTTCCCTAAGAAAGAGAGAGAAGCTGGGAATTCACTTCAGAAAGGGCTATTGGTTACATTTACATTTATAATAACTGTTGTTCTTTATCCTACCAGTCTGCCACAGGTCTTTATCTGAGCTTTGGTTTGGAAATTCCCCATGGATTCTTGCAGTGCTAATCATACTTTTTGTTTCTTTGTGTTTTCTTGAAGGCAAATCAAGAGTCACTAGCTTTCCAATATTTTATCTCAGAGTCCCTCACTCACACTTATGGAATCACTGATTTTCAGTCTTTGAATACAAAGAAGTTCAATTTATGTAAATTTTATAAACATCTCAAAGATGAACTTAATAATTATTTGTAATATTTCCTTCTCTTTCAGCTAAATTTTATCCTATTTCTGAATACAGTTAGAGTTCTGGCTACCAAAATTTGGGAGACCAATGCAGTTGGACATGACACAAGGAAGCAATACAGGTAATTCCAAGACAGACGTCCATCAGAGGAAATATTTCGATTACTATTTAGTGTAAAGAACAGACACTGGTACTTATTGATCTGAAATGTCTCTAAAAGATGAATTTCTAAATATATATTTTTATTTGGTTCAATTTGTGATATACTAGAAGAGTGTATAAGAGTATATGTATGTATATATGTATGTATGTGTATATATATATATAAATATACATTTTTTTAAGGAAAATATAAGTAAGTTCAAACTTTCCCAATGTGCTTAAATTATGAGTATATATATATTTAATTTGTTCTTAGCATATTGGTATTTTCCTATAAACTATGTGACACCCCCCCCAAATCTCTTGATGATCTTGGCAGACAATTTTATCTGCATTCTTAAAATAATGTAATACTGAAAAAATCAAGAAAGTGGATTTGCTTCCAGTCTTTTCATCAAATTGGCACCTACCAAATCTAAATTTTTAATTTATTTTTAATTTTTTTTTTAATATATATTTTATTTATTTATTTATTTTGACAGAGGAGAGAGAGAGGGAGAGATACAGAGACAGAGAGAGAACTGAACTAGGGGAGCTCCCAGTTCAGCATATGGTTCCGCACGGGCCGGGGCCGGGATTCGATCCTCGGTCCCCGGCGCTGCAAATTGAGCGCTTAACCCACTGAGCCATCCCGGCTTCCCCTAATTTATTTTTATATTTTGATTTTTTGAACTGAACTGAGGGCCTCACCGCATTTGGGAAGCACACCCCAGTTCAGCATGTGGGTCTGCCTGGACCGGAGCCGGGATTTGATCCTCGGCCCTCGGGGCTTCAAAGCAAGCGCTTAACCCGCTGAGCCATCCCGGCTTTCCCTACCAAATATAAAACTTTAACTTTCAATTGTACTGATCAAGCAAGGTCCATTATTTAGTCTTTCATGAAGAAATGGATAAATTGAGTGTTTATGATCATTATCAAACTATCAAGGGTGTGTCCATTTCTCCCAATGATCATTTTGAAAGTTCTGAATAATAGTGGCCTCTATCCAACTGGATACATATATCTAATAGTTAGGTGGATATGGAGTGATCATTATAATCCCCCAAAAGGTAATTATGTCTTTCTACCTTGGACTGCTCTGAAATTCTCTCTCAGACACAGGAAGAAATCATAGTCAGCATTTTGATTCTTTCTCACAAATGTTCTCTAAGTTCTCTGTGGAGTCATGCCCGTCATTTAGGTAGCATTCCAGTCCACAGCTATAGACTGGAGTCTAGAATAGCACACACAGCGTGAACAAGCCAGCAGCTGTTAGCTCTAGTTAGTTTCAGCATGCTGTGACAGTATTATAATACCAAATTTGCATGAGAGTTTACAGTGAAAGACTTTGGCTATGTCACCTCCCATCAGGGAAGACAAGGCCAAAGGACAATAGAAAATATAAATAGCTTTTAATTTTCCTCAGAAATATAAAAGGGCAGTGGTGTTTGAAAGCAGCTTATTTTTCTAGTTCTGAAAGATGTGAGCTTGCACTTTCTGTGCAAAAGTTGCCCAAGGTACCGAGAAACGCTGGAGAGAACAGAATGGATCATCTTCTAAAAATACATAGAATAGAAAATATTTTGAGTTTATTCATGGGGAATTATTTCTCAGTTAAGAGAATAATTTATCAAGGATTGAAAATATCTGTCCAGTACAATCTGGTGCCTAGCAGTTTTTTTTGTTTTTTTTTTAAGATTTATTTTTATTGTTTTTGACAGAGAGAGAGAGTTATAGAGACAGAGGCAGAGAGAAGAGGCAGGGCCCAGAACAGTCTCCATAGTTGCACATCATTGGCTTTTCCACATAGCTTCATTCCACAGGTGGGCGTGGGGCTGCACAGGGCAGGAACTGGGCCGGGGTCTCACCCCGGTGAGAACTGAACTGGGGGCACTCCCCAGTTCAGCATGTGGGTCCACACAAACCAGGGCTGGGATTCGATCCTCAGTCCCCAGTGCTGCGAAGTGAGTGCTTAACCCACTGAGCCATCCTGGCTTCCCCGCCTAGCAGTTTTTTAAATTTGAAGTGATTAATTAAAACATAGTTAAACTGATAGTCAGGAAGAGTATTTTTCAGGCAAAAACATTTTTTTTCTTCATAGCTGAAAGCAGACTTAGTATTCGTAATAATTTCCATGATTAGCAACAGATTAAAATGTAGTAGGAAATGACTTTCTTTTTGTAGAGAAAAACATGAAAATCTACTTGACAGGGACTTGGGAATTCAATTCAGTATTCAGTTTCAGAAGCCTTAGATTATCAAGTTTCAATAGCTTCTCACTTTTTAAATAAAGAGACTTAGGAAAATGTAATCTGTGTTCAGTCCCAGTGATATGCATCTGAGGCTTAATTGAGTATTTAAATTTATACCCATTAATTTTTGTACCTTTAAACTTGTAATTCATTTTATTACTTTTGTCAAACAAATATTCAAATATTCTTATTAAAATAAAACAATGAAAAAGTATACATTTCTAAATGGTGTCCTCTAAAACAGTTTTTAAACACATTTCCATACATATTACTCTCTGAAAGTCTGAAAACATCTGACATAGTCTCTCCAGGTGAGTATGAAAGACTTCTGAAGAGTGTTTGATATATCATTTGGTCAATATAGTGCTTAAAATTGACATAAGTTACTATAATCAGCTTTAAACATCTTTTTCCTTTGAGATAATTGTAGATTTAAATGTGATAAAAATAATACAGAAAGATCCCATATACCCTTTATCCAGTTTCCACTGAAGGTGATATCTGCAGAACTATAATTTACAATCAATTTTAAAACAAAATTTATATAAAGAAAATCAATCAAATTTGACAACAGAGCTAAAGCATTTTTTCTTGTTTAAATTATAAGTTGATTCCTTTGCAAAGTAAGAAAATATTGCCAGGACTGGAAGAATATGAAAGATAAGAAAAATGCAAGATTCAATGGAAAAAAACACTTGCATGTTTTGGCTAATTTGACTTCCCATTCAACATTACACTAAAATCATGTTACTATTTTTGGAATAGATCCAACTAATATTTATTATGTAGTATGATAGTTAAAGAGGACTGATTTTAAGACTGAATTCATTACTACCTGTAATTTTGGGTGAGTACTTTCCTTTTCTGAGCCTCTATTTTCAGGAGAAAAGAGAGAGAGAGAGAGAGAGAAAGAGAGAGAGGGAGAAAGTGTTATGGGTGTGGAAAGAAGGAAAGATGAACTCAAGGCCAAGAGAGTCTGAAAAAGGCTTAAGAGAAATACTGCATATGAGATCTGTCTTAAAAAAAAAAAATCTAGCCATAAATGCTTCTACTTTTCATATCACATGGCTGGATACTTTCTGGACACCCTTGTGTATATATATTTCAAAAGACAAGTAGAGATTTTCTAGGTCTTTTCAACTGGGGAGAGATACTGCAGGAATGTGGTATCTATTTTCTAAATAGGACACTGAGTCCAGTAAACCATGACTCCTTTGAATTCCTCTCATGGCTTTGCCCTTGGACACAGATCCACCACAATGTCTCCAGCAAGCCTGGAGGCCACTTCCAGTTGGTGTGTCCCTGAATCATCTCATTAGACAGCTGTGCCTTTTCAGAGAGCTGTTTTGTAAAGATGTGCAGTGTGCATGGGTGACCAGATGGATGCTGAAACAAATCTGTGCCCAGGATGGCTAAATGACTTTATCAAAAGACTCAATGCATACTCCAGTACTTTAATTTGCTCACTGTCTTGAAGGATAAATTTTAAAAGAGAATATAATGATAAGTCTTATACAAATATAAACAAATATACTTCAAAGATTTTATTTAACTCATTAATGAAGGAATTGGTAAGATAGTACACATGCTTAAAAGAGAATAATGAATGCTGAAATGAATTTACAAGTGGATGCAAATTAGCAAAACTTGTCTATAGCCATAGCGCTGTAATTAGTGGCATTCCATTGGGCACAATTTGCATTCTTATGGACAGAAATTATTCGAACTCTGTGATAGGCAGATTCTTGCCCCCTGGTGTACATACCCTGTATATTCCCCACTCTCTGCACTCCAGACCTAAAATGAAAATTACAATCTGATGCAACATAATTGCAGAAGTGACATCCCATCATCTTGGCCACATGATATAAACAAAGATGTAAATACTAATACTAGGCGGTGGGGATCATTGGGGGCCATTTTAGAATCAACCCATCAAAGTGAGAAACCTGGATTCCTCCAAATAACACAAGAAAATGTATATTAAGAATCAGTTAAAGGAAGTAAAATTGATTAGTTTGCAAAGAAACAAGCCCGCAAAACCTCCCAAACCCCTCAAAATAAAACCTGGAACTATAGACAATTTGAGATAGAATACAGTCATACCTTGGAATCCGAATGCCCCCAAACGCGAACAACTTGGAATCCTAACAAAAAATCAAGCAAATTTTTGCCTCAGAATCTGAACACTGCTTTGGAATCTGAACACCAACATGTTGTTTGTGTGGGACGTATCGACTGTGTGGCCCGTAGCTTTATCCGAACACCGACTTGTCTTGGAACTCCAACGTTTGGAACTCCGACAGGGTTCTGGGATGGATTAAATTTGAATTCCAAGGCGTCACTGTATTTGAGAAGATGGCCACATGTAGCGCATAAGAAAATATGCAATGATAAATGGAGACCCAAGAAACTAGGCAATAGTTCATTTTAAAATGAACAAAACAAGCCAAGATGCTGCCTATGAAAGTAGACAACACGGATGGAGGTAATAACTTCTTTAAGTCTCAAGCACAGAAGTTAACAGAAAACTTAGGGCAGAAAAAACAGGCGTTTCACAACTTTATGAAAACAGCAGCATCTTTTAAGTAAGAAAAGTGTAAATTTAGAGAGACCGTAGGGGATAATAACCATGGGAGGTGAGAATAAATGACCTCATTTTAGTATAAAAGTGACAAGAGGAGGAGGGTGAGAAAAAACTAACAGAAGCTGTGGGATCAAAAGACATGGTGGCGTGGGGGTGGGGTGGGGGTGGGGGTAGGAGAGGGGGAGGAAGTCAGCACTTGTTAGCTAAGTTTGACTTTTTTTCCCCAGCAAGCTGTCTCTACTGAAAGGCACTCTTAAGTTGACTAATAAGAAGGCTTGGTATTCCCTTTCAGGAAACTTGCTAAATCGACGCTGGTCCTGGTGCTGGTCTTTGGAGTGCATTACATCGTGTTCGTGTGCCTGCCCCACTCCTTCGCGGGGCTCGGATGGGAGGTCCGGATGCACTGTGAGCTCTTTTTCAACTCCTTCCAGGTAGAGCGTCTAGTAACTCGGTTCTTGTGTTTTGCGTGCTTCGCCCCGCCCTGCCCCCACTTTCTCTGCCCCTCTCCCGCGTTCATGCACCTGTCTCCCGAGGGCCACGAGAGGGCGCTATTCTCTGGCCCCTGTGCTTTTTCCATCTTGCAGACGTCAGGTTACGCTGAAGGCCTGGTGGTGAGACAAGAAAGCAAAAAATATGTGACACTAAGGACCTTTGCATGTGTATGGAAAATAAATGAAAGCAAAAGGAAGAGAAGGTAGGGGAGAGGGGAAAAAAGGAAGACGAAAAAGAGGAAGTAGAGGCGTCTACACATTTTATCGTTGGAAAATATGATTACCATCTCATCCCTCATATGGATTGCTGTAGATGTCTCCTAACCTTTCGCCCTGCAAACTCATTTGCTGACACCTGCTGCCTTTAGCCGTATGATAGTCTGAAGAATCTTAAAAATAAATATCACTTAGCTGCCGAAAGTATCCGGAAGCTTCCCACTGCAATCAGAATGAAATCCAAACACAGTTCTCTGGTGTGCACAGCCCTGAGTGGCGGGGATCCGGCTGTGACCCCATGCCACCTACACTCCCTGCTACCCCTTAAGTCTGAGTCACACTGGAGCTTCCACACTTCTGTTCTTCATGCTCATTCCATCCTCAGGTTCATACTTGCTGTTCCCTTTGTCTACAATGTCTGAAGGCCGAAGGCTTGTCTTCTTGTCATTCAAAGCAGCTTAAATGTCACCTCAGAAAGGTCTTCATTGAGTTTCCTATCTGATACTTTGTCTCCATTCTTCTCTGTCAACACCACTTGTTTTGTTGGTAGAGGCTTTATCATCCTACATTTTCCTGTGGGGCTATTTATACGTATTTTATCCATGTGTATTTCCTTCTAGAATGTAAGCTCCAAGACAACAGGGACCTTGTCTGTCTTATTTAAATTGTTTATCCCTGGCATACTGAGCACTTCACATTGTATAAACTCAATAAATATTTCTGAATAAAAAAAGTTTGTCTTTTCACCATACACTGCTTTCTGTTTATAGTTTCCAGAATTCACTGTTTATAAATATCTTTTACCAACCAGGGGATATTTGATGATTCTTGAGTGGCAACATAAATGAAACTAATGTCATAGACACCAGTTCTATGCGTGTCTTAGAGTATATTATTCAGTTACTTATTTGGCTCAGTTGACACCAAGGAAAGATTTCAGAGAAATTTAATGAAAATGTAAGGATTTGTAAACCTTAGGAGATATAGTTTCTGAAGGCATCATAAAAAAGTTTCCAACTTATACATTTTGACAGAAGACTCTTTCGTGCTATGATTTTCATGAATTGTCAGCATGCTAACATGCTTTTTTTGTCTCCAGGGTTTCTTTGTGTCTATCATCTACTGCTACTGCAATGGAGAGGTAGGTTTGAAGGAACCCCAGACAACCCACAGACCTAGCTCCGAGTAAGCTTGTAACTGGCCATCACAATGTGACCTGACTCTCGTTAGGAGACCTAGAAGTTACAGGACAGCATGGGGAGGGAGAAGAGAGAGATTTTAATTATAAATTAAGAAAGCAAGAAGTCATTTCAGTAAGCTAAGGTCAATTCAGTTACAAACTCTGATATCAACAACAACAACAACAACAACAACAACTTATTGGCATGCCAATTGAGACTTGGAAGGTCAATGAACTTCATAGTCCAGTTAATGCTTAAACGTATTCAATTTCTAGTTCTATAAGAAACTCAAATATGTTACAAGATGGTGATGGCACAGTTTCAGTTCATGGAGGAGTTGGCTGGAGACAAGTAATTGTGCTGTTCTTTTAGGTTCTTGCCAGATTGCCCCTGCTTCCCATGGAACTTCCAAATAAGCTCCCTTCTGGAAAGTGGCACTAGCAGTAGAATTGAATCCTCAGTGGAAAAACTGGAAACAAGAGCCCCATCCCACTAAGAGCGCATGTGCAGTGCCTGCTTTTCAACTCTCCATCCTCTTTCCCGTTTTCTGTCCTTCAGTGTGCCTATGCAGTGATAGGTAGCAGTGGCAGGTCAGGTTGGGTACCTTCCATGCTACTCCTCAGCCACAGCTGAGGAACCCAAGTTCTTTTTTCCTCTCCCATAAGTCAGATATTTCTATTGGCTGTATTCAGACTCTATGAAAATACCAACCTTGGACGAAGCCCCTTACCTCTCTCTCAGCGTCAGTTTGCTCATCTCCAGCAATAACACCCATCTGAAAGGTTTTTTTTTGAGATTGAGAGAGAATATATGTGTAAAGTCCCTGGCACACAATGGATCATTAATGAATGATTATTACTATTATTGAAATCAGGGCAAACATCCATCTATCAAAGCTCCAGGGTCTCTGATGCACTATATGGTTCTTATGGTTTAGGTTCAGTCTGAGGTGAAGAAGATGTGGAGTCGGTGGAATCTCTCCATGGACTGGAAGAGGGCGCCCCCACGCGGCGGCCACAGATATGGTTCCGTGCTCACCACCATAACCCACAGCACCAGCAGCCAGTCTCAGACGGCGGCCAGCACTCGCGTCGTCCTCATCTCTGGCAGGGCGACCAAGACGGCCAGCGGACAGCCCGACAGCCACGTGACTTTACCAGGCTATGTCTGGAGTAGCTCCGAGCAGGACTGCCTGCCACACTTGATCCACGAGGAGACCAAGGGAGGTAGCGGGAGGCCTGGAGATGAGATTCCATTGGAGGAGTCTTCCAAGCCATTAGAATGTAACCCAGACGCGGAAGGAAGCAAGAGAGAAGTGGAGCATGTTCTTTGAATCAATATCTGTAGTTGTAAAGAGCGGGTCTGTCTGGTTGTACAAGAACCGATGGTCCGAGGGCTTGACCATCATTCTTGTGCTTGATCCCCAGAGCTGAAGTTTTAGGATCGAAGTGTGAGTTTACAAAAGTTTTCAGGTTCCACGAATGGACTCCTATAAACACTAAAGACCAAAGGAGAAGTGCCAGTGGTAGAGTTTATTACCTTATTTTGGCATTGAATTCTCTTCTAAATTGACGTGTGGTGCTTGCTCTGGAATGCTCTTTTTTTTTTTGTGCTACTTTTGGGTAGAAAACGTTTCAATGACTTGGCTTCAGTTTTTTCTTATAAACACCCACTAAGTATGACAGCGATATTTTGTATCTGCCATTTTCATTTTAAGAAATTAGTATTCTCCTCTTTCTTACTTTAATGTATTTCTATCACAGCATTAATTTTGTCTCTGTGTAGCAACAATTAGCTTCAGAAAGTGTACCGTACGTTGAAAGATTAAAGATCTAAGAAGAAGTACACACTGGAAAGTAAGCTGAACTTGGACAACACATCTGTCACAATTAGTCTTTTTTCTTCTTCTTCTAGGAACAAGGAACATTATTCAAAAAAGAATATTGCACATATTCATTCTTTTGAATGTCCCTTCTGTGACCAGCCAATCTGAGGTTTCATGAGGTTTCCTATCAGTACGCTTGTGTCTGCAAACTAATTTTGTTTGTAATTATTTATATTCATAGTAAATGCCACTGCACTTATGCCTCTCTCTTCTTTGTTCTATTACTATATTCCATATGGCATGAGGGATAAATTAAAAGTTTGGTTCAATAATAAATTTTGGGTCACTTTATAAAATTTTGTCTCAGCATCTCACACTGTTTTGGGGGAACCAACCAATCAATGTCTGTTTTCCACATCTACAGAGATCAGCATGTAGCTCCAGTTCTGTTCTGAACTTGAAATTTCAGTATGTTGCTGTAGTAAAACATTTATTGAGTGCATGTCAGCTACCCAGCATCCTGCTAGGTTTCCACAAGCATTAACTTATTTAATCCCCGCTACAACTTTATGGAGTAAGTCTTATCACTGTCACCCTTTATTTTACAAATGACAGTGTGACTCACAGAGGTGGAGTAACTTGCCCAAAGTTGCAGTTAGTCCTTGACTGAGCATGGCTTCAGACACAGATCGACTGACTCCATGTCCTGTGTTCTTAGCTATGGTGCTACACTGTCACCCATATATATGTTACCCATTAACCAGTCCAAAAGTTTGAATTGATTTTTTCTAGGTAGAGAATGCTTTAGGAACTTGTAATGTGTTTTAGCCTCTGACCCTCATGAAGTTTCCATTTGAGTGGGGGAGACAGTTATACATAGGAAACGAAAACGTCACCAAGCACTGTATTTCCAGGTGAAACAATATAGCTCCAGCAGCTCTATCTTATTTTGCTGAATGATTTAACCAACATGCAAATACTGTTGTGAGGAGTAAGGTACTCTGATGTTGACATACCCTCTTGACAAATACTACACTTCCCTTTCATGCTCTTTCTTTTCTTCCTCCTCTGTGCCTCAGGGTAGGTTCCCCCCCTTTCCTTTCTGTTTAATGAGGGTGCATATTTAATTCATCTGATTCAATTCTGTATTGTCACATCTCCACGTTGCCTCCCTGTTAGGAGAGAACCATCATGGGCTGAGCTAGACATTAAATGCAGTTCCCTTGCTAATTTTGTGCAAAACTTTATAAAATTTTCTCCTTTTTGTAGTTCAGGTTCTTTAAAATGAAACAATGTCTGTCTATCTTAGAGAGATGATCTGGTGGTAAGAGAATTAAATATTGAAAGGACTTTGAAACAATAATTCAGCACAAGGACTTGGTTTTGGTAGTTGTTAGACTATTGCTTTTGGTTAAATCCATTTGCCCCCATTATATTATAAAAAGCTGCATTGGTCATTGCAACATAATAATTGTTAGAAAGTATATATTTTGATAATAAAGAGAATATTAAGGTTTTTGTTTGTTTGTTTTTTGCTTTCTAACCTGACCACAAATTCTCAGGCTAGACCATTACTTTTTTACATTAACAAGTGGAACAAAGCCCTCAGAGTTACCAAGGTTTTTCCTGAAGTTTAGTCATTCATTAATTCAGCAAACATTTACTTAGACCCTTTATATGTGCTGGGGCCACAACAAACAATAAGACGTAATTTATTTCCTCAAGAAATAAAGAACCCCTCAGGTGTTAACGACTTTTCTCACCTGTCTTTACACATTTTTTTCCTTCTGTGTTTTGCTAGTGTTTGCACCCAATTAGACAGCTAGGACAATAAATTATATCAGTTTATTAATTTTATCTAGTAAAATATTGGGCAGTTATCAAAGATTGGCTGGTCTAGATCTGGAGGTGCAAACTTGGCTCATGAACTAAATTTGCTCCATTACTGTTTTATTACTTTGTCAATGGGTTGCAGCATATTATTTAAATGATTCCATATAAAACTATACTTTCTAATTATGAAAATAACAGAGGATCTTATGTGCCAACAATCAGCTGCTGGAACTGAGTGGTGGCTGCTGGCTGGCCCCTTCTGATGGGGCAAAAAGGCTCTAGCATGCCCAGTGCCCAGTTATTTCTGTTACCTTTCTGGGCTCCATTCCCTGAACAATGTACTTACATAGAACTTTAACAATACTTTTCTAAAAAATTCTTAGGACTGTGACATCCTGTATAATTTAAATATTTTTAATCAATATAAGCAACTAAATATTTTTATATGTAATGGCATTTAAGCTTGTATAATAAGAAACATTTAGATGTTTAGATGAGCGTATTTAACAGAAGAATTGAATTTATCACACAATTTCTGTGCTTTCAGATTCCACCCACAGTATTCAGACCTTCACTTTTTAAGTCGTCACTCCAAGGTACCTATTGCTAATGCAACAGATAGTTTTCCCTTTGGCAGTACAGCAAGGTCTATTATTATAATTATAATAGGTGCAAAAAGATGAAATGATATGATAGGTTGCATGGGTGTGTGAACACAGCCTTATATGGCTTATGGACATGAATATTACATTTCGATACCCTATTTTTCCTGGAGCCAAAAGAAAGCCTGATATGAGAGATAATCAATGTTCAGGTCCTCGTATAATACGAATTAGTTTGGAGACATAACTCTTACTGTCATAGCATTGTATCTTAATTGCTCTTCTTTAATAACATGGTTCACCTTTGCTTTGCAGGTTATACAATTGTCCAAAACACTCCTGTTTTTGAACTGTTGGGAAAAAAACAAATGATGTATGTGTGAGTTGCAATGTATTATTTATACTTAGAGATTAATGCTATGTAATTCAGAGGTAATTTCCCTTAGAGATTATGTTAGGAAGAATAATGCACCCCCCCCCCCCACACACACACACATACATTGCTAATCAGGGAGATGATCCTGGATTATCTGGGCAGGCCCAATGTAGTAACAAAGGCTCTTTAAAACAAAAGAGGGAGGCAGAGGAGGAAATCAGAGTGATATATGTAAGGATTGCCACTTGTTGCTGGCTTTGAAGATGGAGGAGGGGGGCATATGCTCAGGAATGTGGGCAACTATAGAAACTGAAATGAATTCTCCCATAGAGCTGCCAGAAAGCAAAATATCCCCGTTGACACCTTTAGCCCAGTGAGACCCTTGTTGGACTTCTTACCTATAGATCTATAAAATTAAAAGTATGTGTTGTTTTTAGCCATTAAATTTGTGCTAATTTTTAAATAACACCCTTAGAAAATTATTACAGAGATTTATATTGACTGCCTAATGTGGAAAGAATTGCAATGGTTGATTAGTTAGGCTGTGTTATTGATATTTAGTTACTTCATGGAGATTTATTTTGCCAGTGTTTATGGCATCTTATGTGCTGCATTTACAAGAAAGAGTGTTGTCTAGTTTGCCATTTAACTATAACTCACCCACTTAACCAGCAGTTGTTTCATTTTAGAAATGTAAATATTTATCTGGTTGAGTTTATTCAAAATCTGTGAAAAACATTCCCATCTTTTCTAAAGAGTTATGAAATGTCTTGGCTTATGAGGTGGAATTCAATCTTTTTGTCTCACTAGGTCTGCTTTGCCTGTCCTCCACTGTTGAACCCACTCCCTCAGACATGCAGGCAATTGATTGCTCAGGAAAGCTCTTAACTTGCTCATCCTGGGGTGTTCTAGGGAATCCACACAGAAAAGATAGCCTCCTTGTGGGTTGTTTAGGATTAATGTAGATAAATAACTAATGCATACCCACGTTGTTTTGGGAGCTGAGCTCAGTATTTTCAGCATAGTTTATCATATAATCTTTATAACACACTATGATGTAGTTATCACCATTTCAAGAAATATTGAGATAATCAGAAGTTAGTTGATTTGCCCTAGATGGAAGTGGATGACCCAGGATTTGAACCCAGTTTAATCTGAGTCCAAGGCCCCTGATTATTCTTTCACTCATATGGCCCTTTTTTACTTTCTTTGATAGTATCTTAAGTCAATGAAGAAACAAACAAACGGGAAACCAGTTTCAAATATTTTGATAGTAGAATTACAAATAGTTATGGGATTGTAAAACACAACAATAATATGATTATAGTTTGGGATAAAAGCATCTTTAAAAAAATTACATTGTTTGACACAGAGAGACAGACAGAGAGAAGGGGGAGGGCCCAGAGCAGTCTCTACAGCTGCACATCATTAGTTTCAACATAGTCTCATTCCACAGAGGTGGATGTGGGGCTGTAGAGAGTGGGAACCCAACCAGGGGCCTCCCACATGGAAAGCGTGTCCTGGGCAGAAACTGGAATGAGGGCCTCCCACATGGGAAGCATGCCCCAGTTTAGTATATAGGTCCACACAGGATGGGGCCAGGACTCGATCCCTGGACCCCATGGCTGCAAGGCCAAGTGCTCAACCTGCTGAGCCATCCCGGTATCCCTGATAAAAGCATTTTTATTTCCCAGTATTTTATAACTATCAGAATAAAAACATAATATTTGAATCTAAACTCTTCTTTAATTCCACCCAACATATCTAACTAGAGATATAATCTTTGAATCCTGTTCTTAAACTGCCTCATGAGACCATGGAGAATTTGCCCACATACTGTTGCAAACATGACTTTGAATAGCTTTATCTTTAGGTTACTCATCTCCATGACATTTAAAGATAGCTTTTATGTAGGTTTTTATTCACTATTATAAAAAACACTTGGAGTAATGGAAGTATCTGTAAGTGGTGCAGAACCAGGCAATATGGTAAACAACCTTCTCCCACTGACTCTTAACAATGCTGTTAGTGTTTAAATTCAGCTCCTACTTAGGCTGCTAATCTCTTCCAAAATCACATTTTATTTTAGGAGCTTATGTGGCTCATTTACTTAATAACTTAAATGGCTAAATTAAGAAAACAAATTTAGTGCAAATTGAGTGTGTGCACTTGTGTAACAGCCCCCAATGGCAGTACAAAATATTAGAGAGGGAAGTCTTTTGCTGGGTGAAGAGTGTACAGGAACTCTGTACTATCTTTGCAATTTTTCTATAAATATAAAACTATACCAAATTAAAAAGTCTTAAAAATATCTTATTTAGCAAACTGGAAATAAATTTAGGAAATCAGTATGGCTATTGTAGTCTAACTCCACTTGAATTTTTTTGTGTCAAATGCTTGATATGATTGAATTGACATATGAACAAAAACACATACCAGGATACTTTGGCTTATAAATATATCTAATATTATTCCTGATTGGGAGAATAAGTAAAAATTACCGAATGCCTTTATCTGAAAACGTTAACAATGTGCTTTTAGTTGTTCCCATAGCAAACTTTCTACTTCTTTCACATTCACTAATTGCAATGCAAATTTTCTAGTTATAATTTAACCTTAGAGTTTTTGAAACGCTTGGAAGAAAATAGTAAGTGCTGGAAGTGTGGTCAGTAGGCTTTAGCTTTTGAAGTTGTTATTTTGTCACTGTTCCCTCTCTGGTAATGACCCCACCCCCACCCCCATCTTTTGGATGTTATTTTTATTATAGTTGAATTTTCATTGCAATGAAGAGGTAAGACCTGGAGCTCAGCTCCTCTAGTTTTGTTATATTAGCTTTAACATCATCAAGTATATAACACAAACTCTTCCTTATATTTCCTATTTGACAGTTTTCCTTCTTTGAAGACATTAGTCTCTATAATGTACCGGTAATCTATGTTGCACACAATATTCTTTGTAAATGAAATAGTCACACTAATTCCACTGTTTTCCTTTCATCTTAATTTTCATACAAATACACATTTATTAATTGGCATTAAGGAACAGGTACAATTTTTTTCTGTAGAGGTTTAGGCTGATCCTTTAAAATCTTGGAAATTTCCAGTTGAGCAACAGTGATATATCAGCTCATCCTTTGGTTTAACTGACATCTATGGAACTCTGATTTAAAGATTTATTTTTATTGTTTTTGACAGAGAGAGAGAGAGAGAGAGAGAGAGAGAGAGAGAGAGAGAGAGAGATACAGAGACAGAGAGAAGGGGAAGGGCCCAGAGCAGTCTCCATAGTTGCACATCATTGGTTTTTCCACATAGTTTCATTCCACAGGTGGGCAGGGCTGTGCAGGGCAGGAACTGGGCTGGGGTCTCACCCCAGTGAGAACTGAACTGGGGGCACTCCCCAGTTCAGCATATGGGTCCGCAGGGGTGGGGGCAGGGATTCGATCCTCAGTCCCTGAGGCTGCAAAGTGAGCGCTTAACCCATTGAGCCATCCCAGCTTCCCCTGAACTCTGATTTAAAAACCACAAGTTGGAGATGCAGACATAACAGATTCTATTCCTACTCTCAAGAGGCTCACAGTCAAATTTAAAGACTGTTAGGAGAACAGGCAGTTATAGGGGCTCAAAGAAAAGGCATTTGGTTCAGACATGGAATGAAAAAGCTTCCTGGGGGAGGTAAAAGAGAATCTCTAAAGAGTAGAAGTGAGCAAGCAGAGAGGGGCGGAAGGTGTTCCAGGTAGTCACAACTGTAGGTGGAAAGCTAAAGGTTTGGGAGAATGTGGTGCTTTCTGGAAACTGCCAGGGTTTCATGATGAAGTATGAGCTGTGAAGGAAGAGATAGAAATGGTTAGGTTGGAGAGAGAGGCAGGGGAAATATTGGGAAGGTCTTGTATCATTTTTGTAATTTATAGTGACCAAGGAATGTTTAACAGATGTAATCAGGAGAGGGCAGTTGTGTATTTTTGAAATAATTCTCAGGCTCTATGAGGAGCTAGAAAATGTTAAGTAAGAGCAAAGAACTATTCATGAACAATTAAAGAAATATTAAGTAACATAGCCTCTACACTCCCTTCTGTTTTCCTTGTTCTGATCAGAAATAGTGGAACTGTGTAAAGGTAAATAACATTCAAATAAAGGATAGATTTGAACCAAGCTAGGATGGGTGCCAATTAAGAGATTAGGAGAACGATACAATAGAGGACATCTTGTTTTTGCTGCCTAGGACCTGTTCTTTTTTCATTGGTAACAATACTCCAAATTTCTTTGGGTAAACCACCCATCTCCCAATTTCAGGTCTGTGATTTGCGTGGAATTGACTCCACTTGTAACTTCCAGGTGGGACTTCTTAGGCCTCATTCAAGCTACGCACTTCCCTCTGGCTAGTTACTGGATTGGTGATCAAGGCAAGAACCAAGGAGAAATAGGTTGGACTCCTTGAGAAAAGAAGCTCCTTCCCTTCCTGGACTGACTGTTAAGATGTATGTCTAAGCTACAATCACAATGAACTTGACAGTGGAGCCAGTCCCAAAGAGGTAAAGCTGATGCATATATCCTGGTAACACTGAGGTAGGGATCTCTTCACCTCATATATAAACTCTTTAATGATGAGAACAATAAATTCTTTTTTTTTTCTGGCCAGGTGATGTTTTCCTGCCATTCCAACCCAACGTATATTAATATAAAAGGTCCTACTTTATTTAGAATTTTATCCATTCAACAAACATTTAACACATTCCAGGCTGTGTTCAGGAGCTGGTATTAAAGCAATGAAGAAGATAGACAGGGTCTTTAAACTCCAGGTGATTGTAATTATTTTTTAGGAAAAGGTAGCAGATACTAAACAAATGAAGTCTTGCATAGACGAGAGAACTTCAGATTGAATTGGCTGCTATGAAGAAAATTAACCTTTTTCTGAGGATGTGGCTTCTTGGTTGAGATAAAAAGGCTGGCTATGGAAATATGTTTAAGATAAATGGCACAGCAAAGGCAAAATTCTTCAGCTAGGAAGATATTTGAGTATTCTGAAAACAAATGAAAAATCAATATTATTTGACGATAATGAACAACAAAGAGAGACCTGGCTGGAGGGGTGAGGTTGGTATACCTCGCCCATGAATGAACAAATCCCACCCCTAGATGAATTTCCTTGACCTATAGCCTTAGCTAACATTTCTGATACGACGTTGAGAGGTAATGATGAGAGGGGACCTCCTTGCCTTGTTCCTCATCTCAGTGGGTAAGTTTCTAGTTTCTCACCAATGAGTATGTGGTTAGTTGTAGGGTTATTTTGTAGATATTGTTTATCGAGTTGAGACAGTTTTCCTCTATTTCTAGTTTACTGAGAGTTTTTATCATGGATGAATGTTGGGTTTTTGTCAAATCAGTTTCTTGCATCTATTGATATGAACATGTGATTTTTCTTTTTTAACCTGGTGATGTGACAGATTACCAATTTTTGAATGTTGAGCTAGCCTTAAATACCTGAGATAAATCCCAAATGGTTGTGGTATATACTTCTTTTTATGCATTGTTAGACTCTACTTGCTAATATTAGTTATGGATTTTTACATCTACATTCATGCCAGATACTTGTCTGTAGTTTTCTCATAATATCTTTGTCTGATTTTAGTATTAGAGTGTTTCTGGTTTTATAGAATGAATTTATTCTTTTCCAAATGTTTTCTAACTTCTCTTGTGATTTCTTCTTTGACCAATGGAATGAATCCTAAAAATATGCTTTTAATTTCTAAATATTTGGGGGACTTTTCAGATATATTTCTGTTATTTATTTCTTATTTAATTCCAGTGTGGTTAGTAAATATATGCTAAACTACTTTCACACTTTTAAATTTATTGAAACTTATTTCATGGAACATTTTATGTCCTATCTTTGTCAATGTTGTACATCCACTTGAAAAAAATGAAAGTTTTGCTGTTGTTTAAAAAGTTAATTATAGTTAGTATGGAATTTTATCAACATTTCTATGGTTAGCCATAGAATATTGTAATATTAGTTGCTGAGGTACACATTATTAACACTGTTGATGGGAGTTTTGAGGATCTAACATTAAATACTTTTTAACCTTATGATACACATATCCCTTAATTAGTAATCCATGTTATTTTTATCTGGAAATGATAAGGAAGCAGGTGTGGTAGAATTTGTTGAGAACATTATAGGCACACTCAGTTTGCACCCAAATCCACCATAGCTGCTAAAAGTGGTTTAGGTTTGAATTAAATTTTATTTTGAATGGGAATAGTTTTTTTCCTACCAGTCAGGGAAAAGTTAGGGCCATATGTTTGGAAATCATGAGAGTGTTTTTTACATTAGATATCAGTAGAAGAAACAATCTTAGGTGGTATATGTACTAATATATACTAATATAAGCCACATAAAATATTTTTTAAGAAACCCAGAACCAGAGCAGTGCTCTGGGGGAGGAGAGATTAATAGGAAATGGCTATAAGAGAATTTTTTTGGGGCATGGAAATATTTTATTTCATGACAAAAGTATAGATTATATAGTGCATACATTTATTAAAATTGTACATGTAAGATGTTTTAAAAACATATTTGATGTTTAAAGAAAAATATGATAATACATTGTGAGACTTATTACATATGTAGCAGTTTACTTTAGAACGTAACTATGAAAATGGTTTAAAATGTGTTCTAAAAACCTTACTGTGGGGAAGCCGGATGGCTCAGCAGGTTAAGCTCTCACTTTGCAGACCCAGGGACCGAGGATTGAATCCCAGCCCCAGCCTGTGTGTACCCATATGTTGAACTGGGGTGTGCTTCCTATGTGGGAGGCCCCCAGTTCAGTTCTGCCCCCCCAGTTCAGCCCCTGGCTTAAGGGGTCATATCTCCCATGCGGAGGCCCCCAGCCCAGTTTCTGCCCTGTGCAGCCCCTGCCCACCTGTGTGTAACAAAACATGTCAAAAACTGATGACATCAAACTATGGAGACTGCTCTGGGCCCTCCCCCTCTGTCTCTGTCTCTCTCTCTCTGTCTCACTGTCTGTCAAAAACCATAAAATAAATCTTAAAAAACAAAAACAAAAATGTACTGTGCATGTTAATTTTCTGGACATTTGTTAACTATTTAGATTACCAGATTCCACAGGAGAAATTCTGATTAATTAGGCCTAGGGTGAAATCTAGAATTAGCATGCTGAGGAACCATTCCAGGTGCTTTTCATGAAGATAATTCTGTGGCTCACACTTTAAGGAATAATGGACAGAAATTTCTAAGTTCAGGGAGAGATATGTTATGTTTCTAGCAGTTGGGAGGAAGTATCTGAAAGTAGACTTAGGATAGAGATTGGAAAATGGGAATAATTAAATGAATAACAAGCAGTTACATCCGTTTTGTAGAAAACAGTATTGTCTTAAAATTCTAAGATGTAAGCATATATTCACTTTGTAAATTTTAGTTCTATGGTTATTTGGTTTATAGCAAGTTAAAAACAAACTGAATGCAGACCCATGTGTAGCTATGGTAACCTGTTTAAAAGAACAATTTTTCTGAAAAGACAATAGCAAAAATATCTATGTAACCAATAAAATATCTCCTTTAAATATCCATATGAAAACTAATTGAAGAGAAGAATTGAATGTAGTGAGGCATGGAATTGCAACTCAAGAAAATATTATAGCATGGTTTGTCTGTAGTAATTTCTTATACAACCTTCACTTGCAGATAATAAACATGATAAGATAAAGCATGGTTTCTTTTTTTCTTCAAATATAGTGTCACAATGATTGATTAGCAGTGAGTTAGAAGGCATCCTGAGCTACATTAGAGAATTAAACTTTGTGCTTATGTATTTAGAGTGTGAGGATAAACATGAATACATGAACATAATTCATGTACATATGATATGTAATTCATTTTGGAGTAGGTACATCATGTATTAAAACTGATTGGTTTCTGCCCTACGCATCCCTGTGCCCACCTGTGGAGTGAAACTATATGAAAAACTAATGCTGTCAACTATGGAGACTGCTCTGGGCCCTCCCCCTTCTCTGTCTCTCTCTGTCTCTCTCTCTGTCAAAAAACAATAAAAATAAATCTTTAAAAACTGAATGGTGGTTTCAGTGTCAGTTAGCAACCTGGGTGAATAAGATGTACTTATTTATTTATGAATACTATAAAAGAACACATAATAATAGTAATTATTATTACTATTAGTAATAATAATAGTAATGAAAAGAAGCCATGACCCTAAATTAGTAAAAACTAAACTCAGATACAAAGAAAATGGGCATAAACCATCTTCCTTTTCTTCATTTCTACTGTGTGTATTTGTGTATGTGTGTGCGTGTGTGCGTAGGCACAGGTGTGTGAATTTATATTTGTATACTTTTGATGAAGTTGGTGGGAAAGTTATAGGCATAAATAATGAAGTTATAGGTGATTTATCAAACTCAGTGATTATTTTTATTAAAAATTGAAAACTAACCAAAGAAATCCTAATTAACACAAAATACGTGCACATTATTTAAGGAGCTGTCACAACCAGTGAGAATATTTTCATAGCAACTGATTAGTTTTAAAACTTCTACATAGACTTAAAAATCTGAAGCACTTGGAGTATATTTCAATGATACTATATTTGGAAATAACACATCCTCATCAGATAATGTGCACAACTAATGGCTTGTTGAAAGATGCTGTTAAAATATAAATAGGATATTAAAACAGAATATTGGAATATATGTGCATGTTCATGCACAGCGACATTAAGAATTATAAAAAATGAAGTCATTATCCCTGAATAGCAGTAATGGGATTTAATTAAAACATTTTAGAATGATGAGAATATAATGAGAACTGGCTGGTTACTTCTTTTCAAGTTGTTCTTTCATTCAAGAAAATGGTGACATCTTGGTGAAGTGAAGGGCCTGAACACGAATGGGAAATACAACATGAAATATATTTAAATATGAGAGAGATGACTGAGTGCCTAATGCACAAAGTGTGCACATTTATATCTGTACGCAACTTATCCAAATGGAAAAGGAAGACCATATTTTTATCTTGCTTTGATCAGTATTTTTAGATGCTCACTGGGTTCATAATGAAATTGATGCCCACAATGTGACCAGGCAGGATTTAAAGTTGATTATCCACAGGTTATTAATAAATAATGTTCACATTGATAATTGATTTGCTATAATTGCTAATTCCTTCTTCAGTAGGAATTGAACCAGAAAATGAGGGATGTAACCTTGTCTAAGTGGAAGCTAGACAGGGCTGGGAGCCAAAGGACCAGTTGTAACTGAGCCTCAGCACAAGCCCTCCACGTGGTCCCCATAAGGTTGCAAGGGTTCTATTTTAGAACAGGTGGGCAAATATTCAAACTGTCCACTGAAATCTTCATCGCTAAAAATATTCTGTTTGGGTGATACTTAATCTTCCCACTTGGAAAAAACGATCAGAGAAAATGACCAATCCTGGCAGTGTATTTTTTCACAGTTTTCTTATCATGTTATGTCATGACTCCTGGGAGACCATGCTCACTTCCTGCCCCGATTTTCACTACCCGTTACTGTGATGGAGAACTACTGGGCAGAATAAGAGGTCCTCGGGGAGCTGTGAGCAGGAGTTTTTATGCAGCACCATCTAGGGCACCCCTGGGCAGCAACCGAGGGCACCTTGGCTCTGCCCGGTAGTGGGTGATTGTAGCATAGCTCAGGAGGTTGTAAATATTAGGTTTGCCCACATGTAGTCTTTTATCTAGTTTTTAGATTAGTTCAGTGCTCCACAGATTAGTAATAATTAAACACTTTGTCAGAAATAGTTGGCTTCCTTAAACCAATAAAATAGAAATTTAATTAGAAAGATTCTTTTTTAAAAATTTTTTTTATTGTTTTTGACAGAGAGAGAGAGAGAGAGAGAGAGACAGAGAGAGACAGAGAGAGATACAGAGACAGAGAGAGAGAACTGAACTGGGGGAACTCCCCAGTTCAGCACATGGGTCCACACAGGCCTGGGCCGTGATTCGATCCTGGGTCCCCGGCGCTGCAAAGTGAGTGCTTAACCCACTGAGCCATCCCAGCTTTCCCTCATAGATTCTTTTAAATCAAAATCTTCCTACCATTGCTGTCAGTGACCTCTCTTGCTAATAAAGCACCTCACTATTTCAGATGTTGTTTGCATTAGGTATAATTGCAATTATACACTGACATTAATTACATGCTCATCAACTACAATAATTAAAAAAAATCCTCTTATTTACTTTCTTATTTTAAGTTGGTCAGACACCATGTTATGTCAGTTCAATAGCAAATGTAAAATTATAGAATGTTTCCTCTTGATTTAATTTTTTACTAATTATGTTCATGATTTGTCAGATTAAAATTATATAAATTTGGAAAGATAAAGTTTTAATTGGGTACATTCCCAAAAGAGACAGGAAAGATATAGCCCTTTTTTGTGTGTGTGTGAACTTTAAGGGAATATGAATAATTATAAGACATGTTTACATGATACTTTGAGTATTGCTGAAACATATTTAATTAGTTTATATTTCTTAAATTGCCTTTTGTGTTAGAACATTGCGTTGAATTGTCAAAGTAGATTCATATGAAACTTGAACTTACTCAACATCAAACCTTAGAATGATTAACTAGGAACAGGCAAGCATAGGGCATAGATGAAATTATATGCTAGAGGAGCCTAGAAACATCCCTCAGTTACCAAAAATGTCTTTTTACTCTATATTAATATCAGAAAATTTGAGCAATGCATATGGAAACACTGTTTCCCAACGAGACCATTAAGATTTGGGGGGCCTCTTTATTCTATACTTGAATAATCACAGTGTTAACTGAACTAAATGGTTCATTTTGCCTGTGTGCCATCACAGCCAAAGGAGATGTGAGAAGGTGTTTGCAGCAAAGAGAGGTTTATTTAAGGAAATGACGCCAAACCTGGAGACACAGGTGAGCTAGCACTCAAAGACCTGACTCCCGAAGACCTCTAGGACAGGGGTGGCCAACTTTTCTGTGTATAAGATCTACTTTTTATCTTAAAAGTGTGTCGCGATCGACTTGTTGTCATAGGCGTAGTCTAAGGGAGAAGAAGGGGTGTGAAATGCATACTATGTTTATACATTGTGTTTCAGTATAAGGTGCATTCCAGCGAGGTATGGGTAGATAAGTAAAATATATGTTCAAAACTATTTTTTATTTTTTAAATCACTTATTAAGTTTTTGAGATATAGGCTCATGAAGAAAATAAATTTCCAGACCCAACTTTTGATAGCAGCATTCCGTACATGCGGTACCTAAAAAATTCGATTTTCCGACACTTT
>PVKE010018805.1:0-29126 GCA_004027555.1 Craseonycteris thonglongyai
GCAGGGCAGTCTCCATGGTTGTACGTCATCAGTTCTTTCGACATAGTTTCATTCCACAGGTGGGTTCAGCACTGCACAGGGTGGGAACCAGGCCGAGGGCCTCCTGCATGGAAGGTGCACACCAGTTGGGAGCTGAACCTGGGCCTCCCACATGGAAAGCTCGCCCCAGCGGGAACCAAACTGGGGTGGGAAGCACATCACAGTTCAGCATATGGGTCTGCACGGACTGGGTCTGGGACCAGGACTTGGTCCTGGAGGTTGTAATACAAGCACTCAACCTGTTGAGCCATCCCGGCTTCCCAACCATACAAAGTTACTACAATATTATTGACTATATTCCTTATATGCCAGCTATAATTTTGAAAAATAACAAGTTGAAGGAAATACGGGTTTTCTCTTAAAGATGGTAAGCCCCATCCTGGCTATGAATTTCTAGGAGGTTGATATTGTGGAATTTTCTACCACTGCTTCCAGACCCAGCTGATCTGTAGGCCAGTGGTCCCCAACCTTTTTGGCACCAGGGACCAGTTTCCTGGAAGACAATTATTCTGTAGGGGAGTGGGAAGGGGGATGGTGTGGTGTAGGGGTGATGCACATGTGAAGATCAAACAATAGGGTTCTGCTTCTATGGGAATCCACACCACCACCACTCTGACGGGATGGACCTCAGCTGGTAACGTGAGTGATGGGGAGCAGCGTAAGTACTGATGAAGCTGTACTCACTCGTCTGCCCTTTACCTCCTGCTTGTAGCCCAGTTCCTAACAGGCCAAGGACCAGGACCAGTCTATGGCCCCAAGGTTGGAGACCCCTGCTCTGGGCAACATTTACATGTGCGAGGCAGAAAATACTTGTTTGATTACCAGAAAAGCAGATGTCTGCAGGATGCTTGTTAGAAATCTGACATACCTGATTTTATATTGAGTCATTTGCAGTATTGGGTTCATTTTAGGTACTCCATAAATATATCTTAGTAATTGCATTTATTATATGTGCTCTGCTCAGGAAAGGGCAGTGTGAATGTTGTATTGTGTTTAGCTACTTTCAACCTCTTTACTTAACCACTGGTGAGTTGGAGGAAATTTAAGCCCCTGACATCTACTTCAAATTCATGCCATCCAGCCAAAAAACACCAAGTGTCCATTTCTTTCTTCCTTTATAGTACATTTTAATTTCCTGCAAAGTTGGATCACTTCTGTGACCCTCTTTTGCTATTTCTGTTGTTATGTTCCTTGAAAGCCAGCATAAGCTAGCAGCATTATTTCCCATAGCCCTCTTCTCCAAAGTAGGAGAGATTCCTTAGAGTTAAGCATATTGCACTGAAAGGATTATGTGAAAAGTACCTGGAAAAGTCAAGATCAAGGAAGGTAAGGCAATAAAAGAGGGAGCAAAAGAACATAGTGGATAGTCATCAGTTATTTGAGGAAAGTGTGATGTGTACACACAAGGGTAGGAAGTCAGATTATGTGCATCTGATGGTTAGATAGTTTGTGTGGTATCTTACATTTTTTACTTCAATCTCACATCAAGCCCCTGGGGAAAGCATATATTCCCATTTGAGGTACGGTGTGCCACCTTGCAAACTGCCAAGTGCCAGTGCCTACACGGCTTGAATTTTGCTATGGTTGATTAGTACTTCCTAGAAACTGTCTTTTCCCTTTTGATGTCAGTAACCTCATTTTCTTCTGGTTTTCTTTCTATCTCTTTAATTACTTCTTTTCAGTTTTTTTTCCTGGATCCTCGGTAGTATCTTTCCCTTCAATGTTTGTGTTCCAGAGGTTCAATTCTTGGGATTTTTTTCATCCTCTGTAGCATATCCTCCCAGGGCAATTTTAAACTATCACCTAGGTCCTGTTGTGAATGACCCCAGATTTATATTGCCCATTTAAATTTTCTAGGCTCGAGACTCAGTTTTCAAAATGCTTACCTTTAATTAAATATCCTACATGCTCCTCAATTTAAGCATCTTAAAACCTCAACTGACCGTATTTCTATACCTAACCTCTGGCAGTCTTCTTAACTAAGGACATCAATATCCCCAAATTTCCACAAACTGAAGAACAGAAATATTTTCATCAACTTTTTTTCATTGCCTGCCCATTTCCACCTAATCTCTAGTTGCTTGTCATTATGCCTACCAGATGTCTTGTGGCTCTGTCTCTTTCTTCCATTTCTACTAAGCAACTTTAGACTCTATCATTAAATTAGTTTAATAGATTTAAAAATGTAGGGGTGGGACTAGAAATATGTTTTTTAAGTTTTTAAAAATTTTAAACAACATATGCTTACAAAGAAAATGAGTAAAAGATAAGCACAAAGTAAAAAATTAAAACCACCCTAATTCTACCACTCAAAGGTACCTGTGATTTACATTCGTACGTGCATTATTTTTTTATGTTTCCCCCCCATGGAAATATACATTATATATGCATACTTTAACAGAAATATACTTACCTATTTTTACCCTGTCAGCTTACTCTTACAGAGTAACTTTTAATAGTTATCATATTCAAATGCACAGATATACATGTATACATGATTTACTTATGGTATCCCCTGTTGTATATTTAAATTATTTTCCACTTCATTTTACAAATGATACTACAATGATTACCCAACTGATTACTTCCTTAAGCTACTTTTTTTTTTTTTTGACAGAGAGAGAGAGAGAGAGAGAGATACAGAGACAGAGAGAACTGAACTGGGGAACTCCCCAGTTCAGCATATGGGTCCACACGGGCCGGGATTCTATCCTCCGTCCCTGGTGCTGCAAAGTGAGCGCTTAACCCACGGAGCCATCCCGGCTTCCCCCCTTAAGCTACTTTTATATCAAATGAAACACATTTACAGGATATAAGCAATGGATGCATTCTTATTAAATGGGGAATAGATGTTTATCATAGAAAATTATGGATCAGCCAAAATGGTAGAATCCCACACATATATTCAAACACAATTAACATGGTTGAAAGTTTGGGAAGTTCCAAGATTACTCTCAGGTTCAATAACTCATAGTAGGACTCAGAACTCAGTAAAGCAGTTATACTCGTGTTTATTGTTTATTACAGCAAAAGGATACAGATTAAGATCAGTAATGGAAAAAGGTGCAGAGGGCAAGGGCTAGAAGAATTCCAGGTACCACAAGTTTCCGGTAGTCCTCTCTCAGTGGACTTGTGTAGACAGTACTGTCTTCTTTCATCAACCATGTGTGACAACATGCACAGAGTGCTAGCAACCAGGCGGTTCTTTTTGCAGGTACTAGTACCTACTGATTTCAAGAAATAAGCATCTTGAACAATGAAAAGTTTTTCTTCAACAAAATCTTAAATTACTATAAGAGGACTCGTCCTCTGGAAGACATATTTATCATTATTTTTAATTATTTTGTTGAGTATCAGTATATTATCACTTGGTTGGTATGAAACATTAGAAAATTATGAGGCATGTTCTGAAACTACAGTATTCTATTCACTTTTTTTTTCTTTAAGGCCATAAATAATCAGGATATTATAAATAATCAAATTTTATGATCACTTTTGAGAATGAATGTGTACTTCTGAGATTAATGTATGTAACTCTAATCAAAATGTCAGGATGACTGATATCCATAATTTAAACTAGTCATTGGAGTGTAAGCAATTTTATATTCTCTAGACTTTTGTTTTCTGAAGATGAACCTCCTCTATATTTATAATTTGCATGAATGTGAGTAGTATATTGAATATAATAGTCATTTATATAATAAGCAGAATAACAGTGAAGTTAATGCTTGAGTTCTATTATTTGTGAAGGCAATAAAAAGTGTTTCTAACCAGAGAAAAAAAGTTATTTTTGTCCAGAACGAGTACCATTTCTCATCTTCAGTTCACTCAGAGATAATGTTTAATGGCTCCAGCAGTTTCACTGTTGAAGTGTTGAGAAATGAAAATCTCTGGGTAACTCAAGAAGGTTCCAGGTCTGTTTCTTGGGAAAAACTTCCTGGCTTAAGTGGGAAAAGAAATTAATAAAGCCTGAACACAGTGGACAAAAGAAAATGTGCTAGGACAGCAAATTTAAAGTCAACGTTGACAAAAAAGTCAAGATGTAGTGACTGCTGGGCAGCAAGACGAAGGACAGCCCATGCCAACCGGCCACACACCAGCCAGGTGTTTACGCCTCTCACTTCCGCGATTGTCCCGCCCACTCTGAGCACTGGATTTGTTCCAAAATGTTCTAAGAGGAGCATCATCTTCCAGGGGTGGCAAACCTTTTGGCGATTGAGTGCCAAAGTCTATGAAATAAGAGTATTCTCGCTCGACTCGCGTGCCAACCCATCAAGTGAGATAGAGGTATCGATTATTTTTATGTCTATAAGAGCATAAACAATAATTTTTTAAATGGTATTCACAGCTCCGCGTGCCAAAATAATTGCTCCGTGTGCCACTTTGGGCATGCATGCCACAGGTTTGCCACCCCCGTTTTTGACGTTGAACTAGAAGGCATTCGGTTTGGGACTTTTTGAAAACAATAGCTTTCCAAGGACAATTTCCCTACCCTGTAAAATAAGAACTTCACAAGTTTTAGCGAATGTTTGTTAACTATGTACAACCCTAAATACTATTTGGTGGGATTCTAATTATAATTCATTATTCCATGTCTCAAAAAGCTATGAAAACAGCAACAAAACTTAGTGGCAGGTAGAGCAGCCCAGAGAGATTTTTCCTCTTTGGGGAGGATATGGGATACAGTGGTGAGCACAGGTTTGGGAATCGGGGTAAATTCATGTCTAGTTGAGTGACTTTGAACAAATAACTTATCTTCTATGAGGTTTAATTTTGTTATCTGCCATTGAGAACAATGAAAATATTTCCCCATAAGGTCAGTTATGAGAAATCACTCGAGTGTTTGTCCCAGGTTTGTCTGTCTGTCTGTTTAAAATGAAGCTTTGTCACAGTTACATTACGATAAGATAACATGGGGTTGCTAGTCCTCCATCTTGGTAGCATGTGAGAATTAATGTGTGGTAAATACTCACTTTAACGTGCTTAAATGTAATAAATGATAACCCCTCTCTCTTTTTTTATTGTCTTTCCAGTACTGCCATCATTCCAGAATGGGGCAGCCATAGAGCACTCAGTGATAGAACAAAGTGCTCTTAGATTAAAATGGCTGGAGACAGCTTCCTTTTCTGACCATGAACAGAGCTAGAAGTCAGGCTTTACCCCTATCATGCTTTTGCTATGATGATTTTATCATTTATTATATAGGGAAAATCTACAGCTGTTGATTTTATGATTTTTAATTTCTGAAGTATGCAATATATCCTTTCAATAGTGGTGAGCTCAAAAAAGTACATTCTTAATAAAAAATTAAGAATGAAATTGCCATTTCTCAAGAAAGTTGATAATGGGGAAGCCGGGATGGCTCATCAGGTTAAGTGCTTGCTTTGCAGCCCAGGGGACCGAGGATCAAATCCCAGCCCCAGCCCGTGAGGACCCAAATGCTGAACTGGGGTGTGCTTCTCATGCACAAGGCCCTCAGCCCAGTTCCTGCCCTGCGTGGCCCCCGCCCACCTGTGTGGAATGAAACCATGTCACAAACTGATGATGTACAACTATGGAGACTGCTCTGGGCCCTCCCCCTTCTCTCTGTCTCTCTCTGTCTCTGTCTCTCCCTGTCTCTGTCATAAAAAACAATAAAATAAATCTTTAAAAAAGAATAAAAGAAAGTTGATAATGAACAGTGTTAACGGCATGCAGACTCAGTTTTGTCAGAATTATATGCATTAGACTTCGATCTCTTTTTTTTTTTTTTTGCTTATACACATCAAGAATGTCTTTAGTAGGCTTTACATTTATTTCAGTTCTGGGAGCTGTTTTCAACCAGCCCATACCAATTGTATCATACTATTATGATTACTGCTTTTGTTTCTGCTATCCACTATAGTCATCATGCCTACTCAGTATTTGCTAATTAAAGGCTGCCTGTTAGTCCCTGACTTCCTGGGGTCCTATGATGCCCACTGAATTTGGGAATTCCGGTTCTGTGGTAGCAGTTTCCATCATAATGTATGATGTACAGAGAAGAGTCAACACAGCTCTTGGAAGATGCTGAGGCCGCTCTCAGTATTTATTTCTCATGGCCCTGAGGAATGGAATGTCTTCTAGACCCTCAGTGGTCATAGTGAGGGGTTAGGAGAGCCAGCCTTAGATAATAAATCTCAACATTCCTAAGCCTTGGGCCACTTTCTTACAGTATATCAAGGACATGCTGGCATTTCAACCCCATTTATCAGAGTTGACTTCTGGTTCTCCATTTCAGTCAACAAATGAAATAAACTTAAAGCCATTCACAGCCTTTTACCTACACACTGAATCTGCAATACCTGCTTCGTGAAGCTAAATCTGTAAATTCAGGTAGATTCTGTTGTGCCGAATGAGATCACCCGCGAGACAGACAGCCACGACACAGAAAATTTGGTGGAATCAGACCCTCTTCTGCCAATTGGTGAGGGAGATTTTATTAGCAGATTTGAATCTGGGCTGCCACCCCGGTTTCATCCGGGAGCAACAAGCCCTGACTTACATCAAGTTTTTCCTTTTATTCACAATTCAAACAGAGGGGAGGGATGCCGAGTGCGCAATTCTATTGGTGTCATGCAGAGTTTAAGCCTTACAGTTGCATACCTTAGCTAAGAGCAACAGCCTTCATCATTGAACATTTCGTTACTCCCTGATAAGACATCCTTTCAGTGGGCTGGCCCATCTGCTTTGATCAAGGCCTCAGTAATTTCTTACTGTCCTACAGATTCAACATTGTATTCCCTCCTCTCTGATCCCACACCCTGAAGGTCAGTTCCTCCACAGATTCTCCAGGTTTCTGTCGGTATAAACTGGCAAATCATGCAACTTGTTTCAGTATATTATGCGTGTCTTTCGGGTGACATTTTGTATCTCCCTCTCTGGGAGTTTTTGAGACTCAAATCTTATTACAGTTCTAGAAGAAGGAGAAGTGGTGGGATTCGGTCCTGGAGAGGATCAGCAGTCGCTTACAAAACAACTAACTGCGTGAAGGTATGTACAGGTTCTTCAGGAAAGAAGATGACGCTTTTCTGACAGGACTGGGAAACATGCTTCCACGGGGAGAAAATGCTGGCTGGAATTGGGGAGCACAGGATCCCCAGCTTCATCAGAATCTGTCCATACAACCCCATCCCCAGTGTTGGGATCCCATTTCTTCTTCACCAATGCCCTGGCTTTAACAAAGAGACCGTGCAAGCTCAGCTATTCCATTTGCCCCATTTGTGACTCAGCCCTCTGCAGGATCAAACCTTGGATTGGATTTGCAGAATTTCTGTTCTGTAGTCACAGGAGATAAAGGCTTGCTTGCTGATTTGTTTGTTTAAGGGAGTCCTATTGTCATTTCAGGTGCTTTGTGTGAAACTTAACCTGGGGATTTAAAGCCCTGAGCTTATTTTCTTCCCCAAGGTCGTGCAGCACACTAGAGGCAGCCAACCTGCCCCATCTTATTCCTTTTTTCCTCTTTTTTAAACTAAAATGCTCTAGATAAATACGTAATCACCCAGAGACTTCTCTTCTGTGGGTAATTGATTACAGGTATATAAAAGTAATGATTTTCATAACTGGCTTGCCATTTTCTACAAATGATCCCGTTGCAACTGGAAATAAGGACATTAATACCTTTAAATCTAATCAAATTGAGAAACAGACCCTGTATAATCCAGAATCATTTCAAAGAACTCATCTTTAAGATTCTGTTCATCTAGAACAATTCTTGCTAACAAATTCTGCATTAGCCTGAGTTCAATCAGAGAAGCAGAACCACTAGGAAAGCCTGTATATGTAAGTGCATGTGTATATAATATGTAAGTCTGCATAAAATAAGAAACTTGATATAGGGCTTTGACCTTAATACAACTGTGAGAATTGGTTAAACAATGTCTCAAAAGAGTCTGTGTTTATGTTAATGCTGAAGAGCAGGGTCCAGTCCTGTCTGAATCACAGCACCGAAACTGAAACCAAGAGCACCATTAGCATAAGCTTTTATTTGAAAAAGCTAGAGATAAGGAAGATCAGAGGGAGCTGTTTGACTTGGGAACAAGGTAGAATATTTTGCAAGGTGGTGACAGGAGGGACTCAGCAGAAGCTTAGCTATTTTGGGGAATAGTGGGTCAAGGATAGTTCTCTGCAAAGGAAGGAATTGTTCTGGTGCATTTATGACCATTGTTACAGAGGTTTGGACTCTTATCAGGTGAGGACCAGCTGTGGGGACAAGGGCAGGCCGGGGCCATGGGGTAGCACTCTCAGTCCTCACCTGTCCCCGCGTGTTTGAAGCCAGTGGGGACTGTTTTTCTTCTCTCCTGAAAGGACTCTTGATCACTGAGGGTAAAGTATTCCCTTGACCAGCACAGCGCCTGACACAGAAGAGGGGCCCTGGGAAATATTTGTTGATCTAAAAAAACCCCACAGAGGAAAAAGAAGTTGCTGGAGAAAAGAGAAGACCATTGAAGAGTAAGGTGACAGAGAAGCAGAAGGATTTGGCTGGAGCACAGATCAAGTGGAGAAAGGAGAGGAAATCTCTTTTCCTTGAGACAAGGCAGGAGAGGAGAATTTGTTTAAGATTAAAATATTGAAAGTATGCTGAAAGCTCAAAGGAGATTATTGAACAGCTCTGGCATTTGTACTTCTTGGGGCATTGGGGGTAGGATGAAAGATTTGAGGGACAGTGATGATGTTATTTCCGAACTGGTGTGGGGAAAGTGTATTTGGGGAATACACTTTTATCCTAAAGGAGAAACACAGTTCTTTTATTTGGCAAAGTCAGCCATTCTAAAGGGGCGCCTCCCCATGCAGATTTATTTCTGGCAGGAGCTGTCAGAATGGGAGGAACCAAATTAAGGCTCTCTGTTGTTACACACAAGGCAATGTTTACTGAGACCACAGAATATCAACAATGTGTACAAAGAGGCTTAGAATTTACAATCATAAATCTGATGTGTAAGCCTGTAGGTGTATTTGTAACTGAGCTCAACTTAGGATATCCTATTTTAGGCTAATGGAGAGAAAAGCTAAACTCTGAGAAACTGAATGTGCAAATGGACAATAATTAAATCATATTTAAAAATAAAAATAGAACTTGAACCCTCAACCTGAAGCAACTTACACAGAAAACCAACCCCTGATCTATGATAACCCAGGAATTCAGTGGCAGTAAGTCATACTTGCCTGGAGCCAGGCTGTTATTGCTAGTAAAAAGTTAGATCCAGGAATCTAACCAATAACTTCTTTAACAATCAGCCCCAAATGGCCAGGATTTCATTAATAACTCACAGCCTCTCTAAGTTTTGTTCCTGCTTCCAGTTTAGGATCCATCAGAGAAAGCTAAATATATATACCCCTCACCAATCACTGCGACGTCAGCTTCTAGTCCACACCTGCCCATGGCTTCCCTGGGTCATCAGCCTCCAGACAGGGCGCATCTAAAGCCTCCCTCGTTCCTGCTACGAAGCTTTCCATTTCCACTGTCTGCCTTGGAGTCTCTGCCAAAGGCAAGTGATGGAGGCCAGAAAAAACCACCTTTGCTGTGCGTTTTGCATTGGGTTGGTCTTTGTTTATTTCCACACTTGCCAAATCAAGATAACACTGTCACTTCTGATATGGAACTGGGGCTTGTTGGAGGCTATATGCTGTCGCAGGTGAGTTTTCCTTCTGCCTTTGACTTTCCCCTGTGGTGGAACAAGCTCTTGGAGGTTTCTACTGTCAGTGTGGCTGTGGGGTGGGCATCTGCCTTGCATACTCTTCTCTTCCACAGTCTGCTCTCTGCTGAGGCAACCATACCCAAGGTCTCTGGGTGCTGGCCTTGGTTCCTGCTGCATCTGCGCCTGAACTGTCCTGATATCCCCCGGTGAACTCGGGATCAGTCTGTGTGTCCACACTCTCCATCCTGACCAGTCTCTTTGGGTCCACCAGCCCCATAGTACTTCCATGCCCACCAGCCCTGTAAGTACTTCCATGCCCACCAGCCCTGTAAGTAATTCCATGCCCACCGGCCCTGTAAGTACTTCTGTGCCCACAGGCCCTGTAAGTACTTCCGTGCCCACCAGCCCTGTAAGTACTTCTGTGCCCACCGGCCCTGTAAGGCCCACTGACCCTATAGTACTTCCGTGCCCACTAGCCCCATAGTACTTCCATGCCCACCAGCCCTGTAAGTACTTCCGTGCCCACTGGCCCTGTAAGTACTTCTGTGCCCACCGGCCCTGTAAGGCCCACTGACCCTATAGTACTTCCGTGCCCACTAGCCCCATAGTACTTCCATGCCCACCAGCCCTGTAAGTACTTCCCTTCCCACTGGCCCTGTAAGTACTTCCTTGCCCACCGGCCCTGTAGTACTTCTGTGCCCACCAGCCCTGTAAGTACTTCCTTGCCCACCAGCCCTGTAAGTACTTCTGTGCCCACTTGGAGGTATATGGGACTCTCTGCATCTTTTCCCTTATCTCCTTGGAAAGCTATCCTCAGCCCCATTTCAGCTATGGGTATTTGCTTTGACTCCTTGCTGCCCAGAATTTTGGATCACACTTCCTCTGTTGTGGCTTTGCCCTCACATGGTAGAAGCAGACATTCTTGTTTCCAGTCGTCTCTGCCACCAGGACGCTGATATGGGACTTAGACTCTGCAGATTTCACATGTGGTTCCAACCTGGAGGGCAGGGACATGAAGAAGGCAGCATGGTGTGAAATCATTTAAATTGAGGGTGACGACGAAATCACTTACAGAGTCAGCGCTGGCACCGCTCTGGAGGTAGCCTGTGTGTGCAGTGAGCTGAGGCGCTGTGCCCAGGGCAGCTCGGGGGTCTTTACTAAGGTGACCAGATTTTAACATTGGTAAAGCGGGACACCATTGACTGGGGGGAAGGGGGTTCTTGATTAAAAATGTGGTCTATCTCCCGCCGTTCCCTAGCTTGTCGTGCATTCTTTCCAAAAATCAGGACTTTTTTAAAACGCTGCGGGACGCAGGACAAATTGTTAAAAATCGGGACTGTCCCGCCAAAAGTGGGACGTCTGGTCACCCTAGTTTATGGAAAGGCCCTCAGTATAATTTGAGTATTGTTTCTGGTTGTGTAGCCCCCAACCCTGATTCTCTGTCCTTCCTGAGATTCTGGGAGCTCCCTCTTATTCTTTCATATTTTTTTTAGGTTGAAACAAAGTAAGGTGGGTTTAGTTAGGTGTAGCTAAGAACCTGGTTGAGGTCAAAGCCACATAACTGGTAAGTTTAGGACCATGACACAGAAAGGGAGGAAGATGAGGGAGAGAAAGACAATCAGAATCACTGCTGCTCTTTTAAATTCATATACTTTTTTTTCAGATAAGAATATCTTTTTATTACAAAGAGAAACATGTTAATTAAATAAAGGCTCTAATGAGGGTGCAAGGCAGACATGCTTTAACCCCGTCCTGGAAAGGAAAGTGATGTATGAGAGAACTAGCGCTTCCCTCTTGAGTCAGGGCCACCGGAGAACAGGTTTCCTGAAAACCTTGGCTTGTTCTTTTAATCATACAGACTAGCTATTCTGCAACTGTACCCATGGTTGTTCATAAACAACGTTGAAAGCCCAAGCCCCTCCTGATGGCGTGTGGTGATGTTGCAGTGAGGGACTAGATGGGTCTCATTTCCTCCTACAATAGTGTTTGACTTGGCTGGCTCAGCCCCTGCAAGATTACCAACCTGTGCACATCCACAGGCCAGGAGAACGAGGTGGGAGGCAGGGCTTGGTTTGTGGCAAGTGCTTTTCTTGTTTCAAAAGTCGGCTGTTTTAGAGCAGTGGTTCCCAAAGTGTAGCCCTCAGACCAGAGCAGCTGGGGCCGCTGAGTACTTAGGTATGGGAGTTCCCAGGCCCGCTCCAGAACCACTGACTCAGAAGCAGTCGGGTGAGGTCCAGCCACGTGGGCCCGAACACATTTCCAGGCGATGCTGATGTTTGCTCACATCTGACAACACTGGAGTCAAGGTTAAATATAAATTCCGAAGTCATCTTTTATTTTTTTGCTGTTTAATATAATAGCTTTATTGAGATAGAATTTATATACCATATTAAAGCACCCATTTATAATATATAATTCAGAGGATTTTAGTATATCTACAGAGTTTTGTTTTTTAAGATTTATTTTATTGTTTTTGACAGATAGACAGAGAAACGGAGCAGTCCCTGTAGTTGTATGTCATCAGTTTTCAATGTAGTTGTATTCCACACAGGTGGGTGCAGGGCCGTGCAGGGTGGGAACTGGGCTGGGGGTCTCCCACATGGGAATCACACCCCAGTTCAGCATATGGGTCCACACGGGCCGTGGCCGGGATTTGATCCTTGGGCCCCGGGGCTGCAAGACGAGTGTTCAACCCTCTGAGCCAACCCAGCTTCCTCTACAGAATTTTACAACTATCACCACAGTTACTTTTACAACATTACCATCACCTCCTAAAAAAAAAACCCTGTATCCATTAGCAGTTACTCCCACTTTCTTTTCAACCCCTGCCCCCCTGAGTTCTAGAAAATCAGTAATTAATTGTTTGTCTCTATAGACAGATTCGCCTTTTCTGAACATTTCACGTAAATGAGATCATACAATATGTAATCTTTTACAACAAGCTGTTTTGCACTTAGCATAATGTTTTTAAGACTCATTCATGTTATAGATATGTCAGTACTTCATTCCTTTTTAGTGGCTGAATAATATTCCATTTTATAAATATACCACATTTTTATGTATCCATTCATCAATTAATAGATTCTAAGTTGGTTCTATATTAAAACTCTGTGGTGAAATTTTCCTCCTTCCTTGATTAAAATATCTACATGTGAACATTCTTTATTTACACACATTAGTAATTCTGAATTATTGTTTAGTATGAAGTATATCATGAGCATTTATGAAAGTTCTAATTGCAGTATTTTTCTCCTGGGGGATGTAGGATTTGTAAGACTATTCTTAATGCTACTGTTACTGCCACAGAATTTGAAATAAGTTAAACATGAAGGGTTTCATAGGATGTTTGTTTTACGAATTCCTCACTGTGCCCATTAGTGGGGACAGCCTGTGGGTGCTGGAGACTGGTGTCCAGCTGAGACAGAGCTCAGGGTCCTGGTTCCAGTGCTCAGGTGAATAATGCCCATGCGACCTTTCTGAGCATCGGGATTCCTGCTCCTCCTTCATACACCAGAAGTTCCTGAGAAGTTGTGGTCCCAAGTGTTTAACTCAAATAATGGATAAAGACTACCCTTAATTCCCCTTTTCTGTAGTATGTCAAGTAAGTGATTTAAAAGTTTTGGGGCAAAGGCGTATATGTGACTTACAGGTGGACAGAGAATTCTCAATTAAGATGTATGCATTTGAGGGGGATGCCAAGTGTCACAGAGAAAGTATTTAGAGGACTTTTTGTCTCAACAATGCATTGCTACTACATGAAACCTACATAAAGCCAGGTGAATAGTCTGTCTCCACAGGTTGAGATTATCCAACAAATGAGGCCACAAAAATATCTCCCCAACTGAATAAAAATTTATTTATAACCACCAGGTAATAAAAGGTGCCTCCAAAAACTTATTGGTTATGGATGTGAACTTCAACTCAATGAGGTTCTGTATTTTGGAAATCAATGATTTTAGAAATCATTGATATAGAAATTAAAGATATTAAATAAACAAAATCATAATTGAATTTTAAAAATGTTTTTATTTATTTTTGCCAGGGGTGCCAAAAAATATATACACATTTTAAGAGATGTTATATATGTATTACTTTTTGAACTTGAATTGAATTATGGTAGCAATGCATAGTATGATGTTTGCTGAAAAGACGGTGTTAATCATATGAATGCTAGTGTTACCATACGACAGGCAGGGCAGACAAAGGAAATGGTGGAAGCATCATTATCATTTAAAGAGCACAAGATTATTTTGAAGGCGTATTTGAAAGTCAAAAACATTGTGGAAGTACAGTGACAATGGAGGCATGAGTATGCAACAGAACTGCCAACACACCTCCCAATTGCACACCTTTATGATCAGTTTGAGACTCATGGTAAATTGAAATGGGATGCACAGTGATTCAAGTGGACGCTTTGGTCAACATTGCCGAAGCAGTAGTTTGCTGTAATTAGAAGTGTCTGGATGCTGATGGTCACCACTCTGAGCACCTCTCATAATCGCAGAAGTCAAATGTGACTTGTATGCATCTTTTGTTATTGCTATACACTGAGTATTAAAATTTTAATACAGTTTTTTCCTTTCTTAAAATGTGTATACTTTTTCTTGGCCACCTCTGTATAAATAAATGATAGAGACTTCTATGCTACACTTCTAAAATTTTAGTATTTTGAAAGAACAGAAAAAAAGTATTTAAATGTCTCAGCTCTTTAAGGACTATTTTCTTCTTCCTTTTTAACTCATGTGTATGGTTCTTATAAGGAATACCAGTGCAGAATTTTCAAAGCACTTCAACATGAATTCAAGTTTTCTAAACAAGGGTGACCCTGTGAGTGTCAACTATCATCTGATATTTCAAAAATCATAATTTTTTTTTTTTTTTGGCCACTTCCAGAAATTTTAATTTGTCTCGTTGAACAGTTTGAAGTATGGAGAAAATGGAGAAAAGCCATGATTCACAGTGAATACTGATGAATCCAGGACTTCCATGGTCTTCCTTCCCCTCTAGAACTTTTATCTTTTCCTCTCAGCAAGTGGTTTGTCAGCCAAGCCTGCTCTGCACATTTAGGGATTAACATGAGAGCATTGAGAAAGAAAGATTCCATCTTGTTGGATAGAGAGCAGAGTGTTTCTTTCCCAAACCCGCTTTCAGATCATGCAATAAGATTTCCACAGTGCTGGTGGGAGTTCTCAGATATGTACTAGCTCAGATCTTATTTCACAGTAGGAATGCAAACAGCACATTTACAAACGTTTTTCTTTCTGTTTTCAGTGAATTTAGTTCTCTAGCTGGATTAAGATCTTTGGTTACATCAAATCACCAATTGGCAGAAGACCAGATCCCAGTTTTCAAAGAGAACGTTGTCATGAAAAATATTTTTTAAAGTAGCTGTAATTTTGCCTAAAGCAGCGGTTGGTAGGTAAACAGTGGAGTGGTAGGGGGTCGGAGGGAAATGTTCTTTCTCAAAAACACTTTTTATTCTCCGAAGAAGTGATAAAACATTCTTCAGCATGTCAAACAGTTGTTTTGGACTGAGAGCCAAATACATCTTGGGAAACTCAGCAGATTAAATATCTCAACAAAAGGACACATGTAAAATGCTACGGTCTGTCAGACAACAAAGTGGTATTGCCTCAAGCAGTAAGAGCTGAAGTGCCAGTAGAGAGGTCACCCTCAGCCCTGGAGCCCTGGAGAGGGACAAGGTGGATCTGCTAAAACAGTGTCTGTACTTAATTCAACAGTTCAAGAACAGTGGTTTATAACAGCCCTGTCTAGGACAGGCAGTAAGAACTTCCCAAGATGAGGGGATTAATCCTAGAAGTTCACCATCAGGACCCTGGGGCAGCAGAGTCCGCGTTCACACACCCATCTATGTGTCATTAGCTGCATGGTGGTGGGCGAGGTACTCAGCTGCAAGGAGGCACAACTACAGTACTAACCACAGGGCTGTTAGGAGGAAGAAATGAGATCAAATAAGGAAAAATCTTAGAACAGCTACACAGTCCTAGAGGATGTGCACTCTCTCCTCTAAACATTTGTTCAGTCCGAAGGCCTTTACCCCACACTGTATTTCTTAGGCAGGCCTCTCCTGCTTTCTAGAGACAGAAATTAATTCAAATTAACCTAAGCAGAGAATGATTCATTGGCTCCAGCATGTAAGAAAGATGAGGTGAAGGATGCGATGACGGACTGTTTGAAGGACGTGGTCATCTCTCTCTGTCCTGTCTCTCTCCCACAGCTCTCTCTGTCTGCCAGTGGATTGTCTTTATTTTCTGCTACAGACTGTCTTTCTCCACAAGGTGGAGATGTGCTTCTCAGTGAGCCCCGCTCCATGTTCTTACAGCAGATCCCCCCACAGGGAACAGTGTTCCATACATACTAACTACAGAAAAGTCCTGGGAACGATTGCAGTTGGGTTGCTTAGGACATATGACCTCACCTGTCATAAACTGTCCTTTTCAAGGGGCAAGACAGGGCCTGTTAGGAAAAGAAGAAAGTTAGGCAAAGGAAACAATAGCTCCTAACACCCAATAAATAAGTACGTATCTGTGAGGATGAGGTGATGGAACCTCACCTATCCCAGTCAGTTCCCAGAGCCAAGAGCGGCTGACAGCCATGTTTCCTCAGGCTTCTCACCTGCCCCTTCATGACTAAAGGCCCATCAACAATGTCTCAGCTCTGCTGTGGAGTTCTTCCTCCACGGCCTAAGGCCATTCAAGACACTTTCTTGGCACCTTGCTCTTTTGTGAGGCTGGGCTGTGGAAGGACAAGCCGGGATGGCTCAGTGGGTTAAGTGCTCACTTTGCAGCCCCAGGGACCGAGGATCGAATCCCGGCCCCGGCCCGTGTGGAACCATATGCTGAACTGGGAGCTCCCCCAGTTCAGTTCTCTCTCTGTCTCTGTATATCTCTCTCTCTCTTTCCTCTGTCAAAATAAATAAATAAATAAAAATATATTAAAAAAAAAAAAAGATCCACTGATTGTACTGAGCTTTTGTTTTTGTGTTGAAGAAGTTTATCCCTATGAAGTTCCCTGATCTTTCTTCTTCTGTAGTTTTATGAGAGTCAAGGCAAAGCCATATTTCTGTGTTAGACTGTGTAGCAGACGGCCGTGCCTCCTTGTTGGTCTGAACATATGTGGAGGGAGATGAACAAGGTAGATTTCGAGTGGGAAACAGTGAACATTGTAGGTTTGAGCGTGACGGGCACCGGAGACCTTACGGCCCAGGTCCCAGGTTTTCTTACTTATCCCCGGTGGTCAGCTCCATCCTGAAAAGATGGGAGTGGGAAGTCCTGGTGGGCTGTCAAGGTGGCAGATATGCCCCTCAGCTGAGACTCTCAGAATAACTATTAGAAAAGATTGAGGTAGTAAAAAACCAAAATACTCCTGATCTGTCAGATCTAATAATTTGGAGAATTCTTACTCTACTTGGCAAAAAGCACAAAAGGGCCCTGTGACAATGTGCAACAGAGGAAGGCAGGGACACCCTGGCCTCAGCATCAGACTTCCTTTGGGGAGAATTGAGTTCATGATGAAGATCTGTGGGAATAGAGGTGAGAGTGTTGACCAGAGCCACCCATAGAATTAAAAGAGAAGGAAAGAGTCCTTGAGGACTTAAGACATTTAGAAAGTTTTCAGTGCTTTCGAAGTACTAACATTTAGAAGTGTGTGGAGTTTTTTTGTTTTTTTTTTAATAATGGTCTATGTCCTAAAAACTCCATATTACAATGAGCAAATTAAAAGACATGTTTAAAAACCTGGTTGTAAATTTTTTATTTAATAACCTTGACTTTTGCATTAGCAATTTCAAAGATCAAAAAGTTGAGTTTCACAATTATACCCAAAAATTTCATGGAAGTACCCTAGAAACAAATATTTTGTCCAGTTCCATGGATGCAGTTGTCAATTGCCAACCTGTTTCCACAGGCCTGGGTGGTCTTTTTGCCCTGACTCTTCTGATCAAAGTGTGTAAAATTATACCTGCTGTAACAAAGTAACAGAGACTGACTGTCTTCAGTGATAGAACTGGATTGTTTCACAGTTCTGGAAGCCAGAAGTCCAAAATCGAAGTATTAGCAGAGTGGACTTCCTCTGAGAATTATGAGGGTGAAGCTGCTCCATGCCTCTCTCTAGTTTCCGGAGTTGGCTGGCAATCTTTGGCAGCCCTTGGCTGGTAGAAGCATCACCCAATCTCTGTGTGTGTCCAAATTCCCCCTGTTTATAAGAACATAAATCATATTGGATTAGGGGCCCGCTCTACTCCAGTATGACCTCATCTTAACTAATTACACCTGCAACCACCTCATTTCAAAATTTGGTCACATTCTGAGGAACTAGGGATGAGGACTTCAACACAGGAGTTTTGGAGAAAAGACAACACAACAACAATAATATCCCTCAGAAGAAATAGAATAATGGTAAGAACAGAATAGAGACTAGAAAGAAGGCCTTTTAAATCCAGGGCAATAGCATTTTTAGTGCAACTAAAGAGTTTTTTATTATTGCAATATTTTATAAATGTTTTGTTTGCTTTTTAGGGGATTAAAGTATTGAAGAGCAACTGACATTTGATTTTTTTTTTTTAAATCTAAAGTTTCAATTACTGTTTAAGTGCTTTGCAATATCTAATTTTGAAAGTCATATACAGAGGAAGCCAGAATGGCTCAGTGGGTTAAGTGCTCACCTTGTAGCCCCGGGGACCGAGGATTGAATCCCGGCCCTGGCCCCTGTGGACCCATGTGCTGAACTGGGGAGTGCCCCCAGTTCAGTTCTTACCGGGGTGAGGACCCTGGCCCAGTTCCTGCCCTGTGCAGCCCCTCGCCCACCTGTGGAATCAAACTATGTGGAAAAAACCGATGATGTGCAACTATAGAGACTGTTCTGGGCCCTCCCCCTTCTCTCTGTCTCTGTCTTTGTATCTCTCTCTCTCTCTCTCTGTCAAAAACAATAAAAAAAAATCTCTAAAATAAAAAGAAAGTCATATACTTTGGGGTATTTTTAATGTAAATAGTATGAGCATATTTAGATGTATTAATTTAAAAATTAGAAATTCAATAGTATAAACATGGTAGTGAGTATTCCATTAAAGAAAGAAAATATTAATAAATCCTTTACTAGGATATTGCAGTAAAATACTGATATGGAATATCATTAAATCGTCAAACATCCTTGCCCATTTCCCTGGTCTCTCAGTAAAAAGGGTCACCTGTAGAATTCTGTGTCCAAGGCTGAGAATGGCAGGAGCTGAGTCAGGGAGGTGGGTTGTGAAGGACTTAGAACACGAAGCTAAGACCGATTTTCAAACATCTGTTAACTGCAGAATCTTTTGCTCAGATAATAGCTCACCGGTAAACTCAATCTATGAAACGGTTTAAAGCCAACGTTCTCCACTGTCACTGGGGCAGTGTTTATTTGAATGTCATCCTTGTATGCCTTGCCTCGAAATCACCAGGAGACAATAGTTAAACCGATTTGTAGGCCTACAGTAGACTGACTCCCTGATTCAGAAGTTTAGCGTTAGGGCCCAGGAATCTGCATTTTAACAAACATCTAAGGATATTTCCATATATACACAAAAGTTTGAGTATTTATTTTTTAGGTTAGTATGTGTTCTGGTATAAATTTGCCTTAGCTCATGTTAGACTAAGAATCTGGGTTTGAACCCTGATTTCTCTACTTTGTAGCTCCTTGATTTGGGCACAGTACTCATCGGTCATACCCCAGTTTCCCTACCTTAAATGTTATTGCCAGTGTCCTATTAGACAATGCAAGGGAAGCCCTCAGTGCAGGCTCAGAAATGCCAAGTGCTCACCAGGTGCCCAGCACTATCAGTATTACCAGGGTTGGCTTCACTACACTCCGATTCTTCCAGTGACTTCTGCCAGGTTGCCTAAGTGGGATAGCTTAGGACAGGGGTGTCAAACTGGCGGTCCGCAGGCCTCATGCGGCCCCCAAGGTAACTTTTTGTGGCCCACGATGCTCTGAAATAAAATAAAAATAGAAAAAATTGTTATGAAGAAAATAGCACTTAGGAGAGATCGAGGCAATACTGTACACACAATTCCCTCGTTAACCCTTTAACTACTGAAGAGGAGTATACACGTGGCCCAGTGCCTTTCCTGGGGGCCTGTGGGTGTGTATAAACGTGCTGACTCAGTTCCGGCGACGTTTGTACATGTGATGTAGCCCGTGTGAATCTTGCCTGTTGCACCAAATGGCCCGTGTTTTCATTGAGTTTGACACCCCTGGCTTAGGAGAACCAATAATCACCATGAACTAAATGAATGTCTGCTTTTCCTGCCCCTGGAAGTGACCACACAGTCCCTGGGAGACAGATCACACACCGTCACCTGCATGTAGATGCTACCCTTTGTCACCATTGGTCTAGGGCACAGCACCTCTTTCCCACCTCTTTCTTGGTTGTTTTTGGTTGTTCTAGCCCATGGTTCTCAAGCATTATAGTGCATGTGACTCACCTGGGGATTTTGTTAAAATGCCACCTTGGGCAGGGAGAGACAGGGCGGGGCTGAGACGCTGCACTTCCATCCAAGAAGCTTCAGGGGGAACGCGCAGGCTGCTGGTGCTGGGAGCACACTCACAGAGGTGAACGAAGCTCAGGGGTTCTCCCCAGACCCCCCCCCCCCACCGCGTCCTCATAAGTGTTGTTCCTGCCACACAGCTTGTATTTGGGTTTAGATCACCCAAGAGATGCCGCTGCATGCCCGGTCTCAGGGTCCCCGAGAAGGACTTCGCAGGTGTGCACGCTGTCCCGATCCGGGCTTTTCTGCAGCCATGTACACCATTCTCTGACGAGTACAAACTTTGTTTTATTTACACAGGTATTACTTTAATAATTTATTGTTATTTTCTAAAATAGAAGATCTGGAGAGACATATACACTTATGATAGACTTTGCCTTGAGAAACCCTAAATGTTCTCTTTTTTTATAGTTGTAGAATGTTGCTCGTTGACTATTAAATTTAGAAGAAAAAGAAAAAGAAAGTTTCTCTAAGGATATAAAATAGTTCTGGGATTGTCACTCTAGCCTTTTTGTTCAAAAAAAGGTTATGAGATGGGTATTTTATTTTATTTATTTGTTTGTTTATTTTTATTGTTTTTGACAGAGAGATACAGAAATGGGGGTGGGGGGAGGGCCCAGAACAGTCTCCATAGTTGCACATCATTGGTTTTTCCACATAGTTTCATTCCACAGGTGGGTGTGGGGCTGCACAGGGCAGGAACTGGGCTGAGGTGAGACCCTGGTGAGAACCGAAATGGGGGAACTCCCCAGTTCAGCATATGGGTTCGCATGGGCCGGGGCCAGGATTTGATCCTCGGTCCCCGGGGCTGCAAAGTGAGCGCTTAACCCACTGAGCCATCCTGGCTTTCCCGGGTATTTTAAAATAAAATAACCCCCCTAACAGCTGTGCTTCCTCTTGTTTTGGCTGTTAAATCTGGTCTCTAGAAAGTATCAAATTCTGCCACACGGGGGCAGCAGAGCACCACTTTCTCTACACGGCGCTAGAAAGCCATGTTTTGAGATTAGGGTTGAATTTCAAAACCTTAAAGTTAGAATTGAAAATAGCAGAAATTATCACACCAGTAATAAACCTCTTCTGCAGGTTGAAATTTCACTGGTAGAACTTTCTAACTTAAAAGTTTATTTGAAGTCATGTTTTAAGTAAACACTTTTATTAAGGGAAACAGCTCATCTCTTTTTGTAATTGTGTTTAACCCCTCAGGACATGCAGTGGGGCCAGTAAGAGGACGGAGGTGGTGTAGCGAGAGCAGGGCACTGATTAATTCCAGTCTACGCTATTATTTTGACCATGGCTTCCAGCAAAATACAGGAACAAGCAGTGACAAGAAAAGACAAGCCTTTTAGGAAAGAAAAATGATGTAACTAAATGCTGCATCTGAAGGGCTGAAGCAGCAGGCAATCGAAAAGAGCCACTTTAAAACAAAACCAAACAAAACAAAACCAAAACAAACCAAACCAAAACATAACAATTTTACCTTGAAGAACCATGCTGGAAATCAGTTAAGTGTCATTTGAACTGACATCTGGAATACCAGTTATTCTGGAAGGTAACAGGATTTCTTTTCATTTTATATTTGGTGCTGTGAGGTTGGCCTTTAAAGATGACCATTTTTGGATGTGCTTCTATTTTTTTCTGTATGCAAACTGACAAAATATTACTTAACTGTGTTCTCAGGTGGAAAATTAGGCATTCCATAAAACATAAACACCTGCAGGTTCAGTATTTCTCCATCCGGCTGTGGTCTCACATCACACAAAAATGGCTACATTCTAAAGGAAGACATGCATTCTCCTTGCATCCGTTGCTCTCCTTTAAGGCTGAAGGTTGAGTGTAAAGGGGAGTTTTGAAAGTCGGTAGTGGTCACTGAATCCTTGTACTGGTATCACCCCTTGGTGGGTTTGTGTGGTAACTCAGGTAGAGTCACCATGCTGGTTGACCCAGCCTCAGGATGTGGGGCTGGGCCGGGCATGCTCAGTGTCAGCCCTGTAACATGGGTGGAAATGTGGATACAGTTCACAAGAGCAACCACAGAGATAGAGCTTCCAGCTGACATGCAGCCAGAGGGCGCTGGAGCAGGTGATGGCCAACAGTCACCCTACTAAGTCCCTTGGTTCCATTACGGTCATTAGTCCAGCACTGACTTCTGAGCTCCAGTCGCATATATACAAACTGCCTCCTTGAGACCTCCTAAGGGCCCTGTCTGCCTGAGTGCTAACTAACCAGTCCCACGAAAGGCAGCGTCATAGTCATCCTGGATTTGGCCTTTTCCTCCTTCTCACCTGTAAATAACCAGCAACATCTTTTGTTTCTACTTTCAAACCGTATCTTGAACCTATTCCCCACTCCCCATCTCCACTATCATCACCTAAGTCTAAACTACAGTCATCGTCACCTGCACCACTACAAATCCTTTAAGACCGTCCTCTCTGGCTGCTCCCAACCCAACCAGTCCTCCACCCAGAACTACGGCTGATTCTTGGAAATGTGAATCACATCACATTTTGGACCCACTTCAAACCCTTTAATGTAAGCCCATTGCTCTCTTAACTCAAATACCTTCCCTTGGCCTCTGGGACTGTCTTACAGGCCAAGTTCTAGTTTGCCTGAGACTTTCCTGGTTTAACTACCCAAAGTTCTAGGTTCCAGGAATGCTCTCATGCCCAGCAGCCAGACAGCTCATTAGCCAAAGCCCTCGTACTTCTCCAGCCACATCTCATTTCACTGTACTCCCAGCTCATGAGCATTGACCCGCATTCACCTCGTGCTGTCTGGTGAGCAGCAGATACTTCTTCTTGACCTCAGCCTCTGCCCGGTCTTCTCTGTGTGACGTCTGTTCACTGACCTTCACATGCTGGCTTCATCACACCCCTCAGACCAAGTCTCCATGGTCCTTCTGCCACACAAGGCGATCTGACTAGCTAGGCAACCGTTTTATGGAATTTCTTCAATAGAAGCTACGCTGCTCAGAATTGGAACCTCGTTGGTTTTGTTTACCTAGAGGAATGCCCCCCCCCCCAACCCCACCCAGATATTCGTTGTCAGTATTTGTTGAATGAACTTTATAAATGTGAGCACCTCAGGTAGCTCTTTGTTAGCTCTAATGAATTTTTTTGTCCACCTTACTTTACATTCTCAATTTATTCTCTCAGCTTAGTTCAGTGGTTGTCGTGTTCAGTGGCTAGCGTGTTGATTAAACAACTCTATGTGAGATCCCATGAAGTTTCAGAGATTCTGATCTGCAGGTGAACAGTAAACCACAGGGCTCTGCCTTTAGCCACCCTCCCCCTTACACACACACACACACACACACACCATGGGGGTGGTCTGGAGGCCATACTTTTTTTTTATTGTTAAATTTTTTGGGGTGACAATGGTTGGTAAGAATTACATAGGTTCCAGGTGTACAATTCTACATGGCATCGTCTATGTATTACATTATGTGCTCACCACCCAGAGTCAGTTCTCTTTTCATCACCATATATTTGATGCCCCCTCCTGCACTCCCCCTCCCGCTCTCCCACCCTCCTCCTCCTTTACCCTCAGGCAATCACCAAATTATTGACTGTGTCCATGAAGTTTTGCTTCTTTGTTACTTTCAGTTTTATATTCTACCTATAAGCGAAGTCATATGTTTCTTGATTTTTTCAGTCTGACTTATTTCTCTTAATAAGATGGTTTCAAGGTCCATCCGTGTTGTCACAAATGGCTCTATTCCATCTTTTCTTATTGCTGAGTGGTATTCCATTGTGTAAATGTACCACAACCCCTTTATCCAGTCATCTATCAGAGGACACTTTGGCTGTTTCCATGACTCGTGCAGGCCATCCTTCGAGCCCTGCTGAGTCTTCCTTTTTGACAAGCTGCCTTCTGCACTTGCTATCTCATTCCAGGTGTATCTCCCACTTAATAGCCACCTCCTGCCTTCCAACTACTTCTCTAATTTCTCATCATTCAACATTTAGTTGACAAACACCTGCTCCTTATTGGGAATCCAAGGATGAAAGACATTCTTCTACTTCAATTCCATCTAGCATTTCTTATTTATTTTTTAGGAACCAAATTAAATGTCATAGTTTTGTGAAGCCTTTCTTAAATTCCCTCACAGAATTATTTGATCTGACAAATCAAATGTGATCTTCATTAGTTTTGCTGACAACATATATTTTCATATTTTAGTGCAGGAACCTTGAATTTTGTCTGATTACAGGTCTGTCTCTTCCAAGGGAGTATGTTCTCCTTGAAGGCAAGATCCTGTCTTATCCATGTTTATTGTTCCTAATTTTAGCAAATAGTAGGTGCTCAACAAATCTGTGTAGAATGGATGGATGAATAGATGAACAATGCATTCACTGATAAACCAAGAGAGAGACAGATAAGCAAATAATTTATTCCGATTAATACTATGGAATAAATGATATATAGATAAGCAATTAGCTGTGCCAGGTTGTGGGAAGGTTTTGAAAAATTCAAAAAGAGAAAGTAATAGTTTCTGTGGGTTTTGAGGTGAGAGTGAGAATCAGACGAGGAAAGAAGAAGGCTTGGGAATTATATGAGAAAAAGTTCAGAGTGCACGATGTGCTTTAGAAAGAGCAGGTACACCTGTGTGGTGTGAGGTGCATTAGGAGCAGGGTCTGCAGAAGGTAGCTGGAAGGTGGGGCAGGGAGGCAGCCGAGTCCAAGGTACTTGTAAGCAATGGGGGAGGTGATGAAGGACAGCAGTGTAAGTCTGTATTCCAGGGAGATAACTGATGGCGATGTAAAGACTGGAGGTTAAGGGAGAGCCTACAAGCAGGGATGCCAATGGAAAGGCTTATTAGAAGACCATAAATTAAGGCTGAAACTAGGGCAGGGGCAATGATCATGGAGATGAGGGGTCTGGGAGGCAGAATCATGACCCCCAAAGATGCCGTGTCCTGAGCCCCAGAACCTGTGAGTGTTACTTTACATACCATAGAGACATGAAGGTTGCTCATCATCTGGCTTTGAGATGGGGAGATTATTCTGGATTCTAGGATGGACCCAATACAATTTCAAGAACCCTTAAAAATATTGGAGGGAGGCAGGGGACAGAGCCGCAGAGATGGCAGTGTGAGGACTCTGCTTAATGTCCTTGCTGGCTTCAAAGATGGTGGAAAGGGCCATGAGCTTAGGGAAGCTGGTGGTCTAAAGGCCAAGGACAGGTCAAGGACACAGATTCGCCCCTAGAGCCTTCAGAAGGGAGCACAGCCCTGACACCTTGATTTTAATCCAGACTTGTCAGACTTAACTATGACCCTATGTAAGATAATAAACATGCTTTTTTTAAGCCACCAAGTTTGTGGTAATTTATTACAGAAAAAATACAAAATGAATACAAGAGGCTTATTTGAGAGAGATACAGAAGGTAGAACTGAAAGAAGAACAAATTAGGCATGATTCTCTGTTATTCTGTAGCCTTCAGTTCTATAGATTGAGGTTACTGAGATCTCTTCTGAGAGCAGTGGTTCACAGAAAGAGATGCAGAGGCCATTTGTGGGTGCTGAGGGAAAGAGAGGCAGATGAGGTGATTGTAAAATCCCCAGGTTGGGCACACATATGTGAAACGGGGAAGGGTGGAGGAAGGGCAGGTTTGTGGGCAAAGAATGGGGGTTCAGTTTCTGGCCTATTGCAGTTGTGATGTCCTGGGACAGCCAAGGAGAGACAGTCACCCAGGAACCAACTGCAGACATGGGCTAAGAGTTCAGAAGAGAAGTCAAGGCTATCACAACACACTGAGAGTCCCAGGCGATCCTTGCACATTGGGATTAAATGAGGTCCCTCGAGGAATCGCTAAGAGTGGACAGAGGAGGCTGGGAGCCCAATCTTTGGGGGTGAACTATGTAAGGTGGACACGGAAACAAAAAGAGATAAAAAACAAAACAAAAACCTGGAGACAAACAAGGTTAGAGCAAATGGAGGGAAATCTTAAGAGCTTGGTATCATGAGATCCAAAAAAAAACAAAGGAAAAGACCAATTGGATCAAACATGGTAGAAAGGTCCAGTAGGCTGAGGCCGGGGTCACTGGGGTGGCTTCTGGTGACGACCTAGAGATCCAGGTGAAGAGGTAGCCTGGTGTGCACCCAGTTTGCAACTCTGCCTGCCTCTGTCACCAGCAGTTGTATGACTTGAGGCAGGGACGCCCTTGGGCCTGTGTTTCCTCATCTAAAATGAGACACTGCATTAGCTTCTTATGGCTTTTATAACAAGTTGTCACAGCTATGCAGCTTAAAACTGCAAGTCTAGATGGCAGAAGTCCATAGTCAAGGTGTTGACAGGCCTGGGCATCCTCTGGAGGCCTTCCGGGAGGACTGTGCCTCTCCCAGCTCCTTGGCTCATGTCTGCTTCATGCCAGTCTCTGCTTTGTGGTCACATTGCTCCCCCCTGTCTGTCTCTGTAGCCTTCTTCTGCTTCTCTCTTAGAAGAACACGTCATTGAATTTTGGCCCCACCGTGATAATCCAGAATAGACGCCTCTCAAAGTCCTTTTTTGCCATATAAGGTAATATTTACTCTTTTACCATGTTAAGCAAATATTCACAGTTTCTGAGGACTAGGGCATGGACATATCTTTGGGGGGGCTACCATTGAACCCATTACCAATGGACTGGTGGACAGTCAGATCAAGTAATCTCTATGGCGGGGGTGGCGAACCTATGGCACGCATGCCCAAAGTGGCACGCGGAGCAATTATTTCGGCACACGGAATTATTGTTTTTTGTTATAAAAACATCCTATGACTCTTATAGACATAAAAATAATCGATACCTCTATCTCACTTGATGGGTTGGCATGCGAGTTGAGCAAGTATACTCTTATTTCATAAACTTTGGCACTCAATCACCAAAAGGTTCGCCACCCCTGCATGGTCTCCTACAGAAGTGATCGATAGTGAGTCACCAGTAGACTGACTCATGGGAAACGATTATTATTTAGCATAGGTTTAAAATAATTGACAGAATAAATAAGTGTTTGTTAACAGCAAGAAGAGCTGCTATCTGGGTTGCATTAATTTTTTAATGACTGTCACATGCCTTCCTGTGGTTGGTGTGTCCCTAACCCACGTGTATAGTCGAATCCTTTGGTGAACTGCAAGGTATGTCATTTACTTACCTGACTTCACTTATCTTTCTATTGACTATTCTGCAATTCTTTGTGGAGTAAGGTTTGGTGACTATCAAAGGCATAAAGAGAAAAAAAATTGATTTTAGAACATTGGCAAATTTTGTTTAATTTCTTTTAAATACATTAAGTATATTCTGTGAATATGCTGGTGGGTAGGAAGGGGAAACCCCTATGTCAAGTAAATACTTTAATATATGGATAATATGTGAGTATATTCAGTGTTCAGAGACAAAATTTACATACAAAGTGGTTTTCTAAATTGCCTTAAAATAGTTTTGAGCCTTAAGCATTTTGCTTGCTTACATTTTTAGATTCTTTGTAAGCTCTTATTTCACAGAAAGTACAAAGGTACACTTGAGCCCTGTGAGCTGGAGTTATTTCAGATTCTGATCTAGAAGAGTCTCAAAAACAAATGGGGTTTTTTTTGTCAGACATAAAAGAAACCGCATTGCATTTTTATTTGGTTTTTGTGCCAAATCAGGAAGGACAATTCCTTTCTTACTATCAACCAATCCTTCCTTAGTTTGGGTCCATTGAGAAAACTTGTTTTTCTATGAGCACTCATCTGTTCTAGTCTGCCTTCCCTTTTGCTAAGATGAAATATTTTTCAAGGAAAAAAATGAGAAGAAAAACCTTCAAGCATTCTAAGAGTCTCTATGCACCAGTAGAACACACAGAACAGTTAATAAATGTTTGTTTATAGGATGTGAGAACAGGACAGACTTTTAACTCTCATTTTTGATCATTTTATAGCTGGTCTATAAAATGATTTTATTTCTATCTCCTGTGTTTCCAATGTTTGGGATCTTTTTCCTACTCTATAGGGTATTAGGAGATTCGAAATCCCTTAAAGGCTAAGAAGCAGGTGGAAATCTCTTAAAGTCGAATGCTAGAAAAAGCAAAGAACAAACAAAAAATAAATAAAACACATAAAACCCTGCACAATTTTTTTCAATATAAATTATATTCGCTCAGTGTTCCTTAAAAAGACCCTTTTCAGGAAAAAAGAAAAAGAAAAGCAAGGTTTATGTCCAAAGGATTTCTGCCAGAATAAAGGACAATCGGGGTAAGTGATGGTGAAGGCGCGTTGAAAGGGGCCTCTACAGGTTGTGAAGGCGGTGCTTTCTGCCCCAGTAGCAAGAACACTGCACAGACTCTAGATGGACCTGCCACGTCGTTGTCCGCATTGCCTGCCCTTTGCTCATACCGCCCCCCTATTTAAAGGCCCAGTCCTCTCAGTCTGGCGGGTAAGTATCAGAGCGTTGCTACTTACTCAGCTTCTAGCTCTTCACACGCCGTAGCCCTGACTTCTCTGAGTGTGTCACTGTCTCTCGGTTTCCGGGGCTCTGTCTCGTGTCTCTGTCCTTCACCCTCACCCCCGCCCAGTCCTTGCTGCTGCTTTGTGTGCTTGTATCTGCTGCTGCTTCTTTCTCAGGTGAATCACCCATTGCTCTTCAGTTAGATGGCTACTTACTTTTTTTTTTTTTAACTCAGCTTAAGTGATGCTATGTCTTTGTGATGATTTCTCTGAATAACACCTCCTCTCTTAGGATTTTTTTTTTTTTTTTATCTTTTCACATTTATAGAGAGAAATTATCTTTTTGTCTTCAGTGCATAGTTATTTCTATTTTACTTTTTGACAGATAGAGAGAGAGACAGAGACAGAGACAGTTAGAGAACCGAACTGTGGGAACTCCCCAGTTCAGCACGTGGGTCCTGCCTGGGCCGGAGCCGGGATTCGATCCTTGGTC
>PVKE010018806.1:0-29125 GCA_004027555.1 Craseonycteris thonglongyai
TTTAACTCCAAACCATGACTCTTGCCTTCCCAAGAACACACGGGAGCAAACTCCAGATCCAATGTTCATTGTGACGTCAGTGCAGTGAGGATCAGATCCAGCAGTGAGAAAAGAGTCATTTTTAAAACATACATTTCTCCTGCTTATTTAGGAATACACACCAAAGGACACTTAGAAACCACCTAAAAGTACAAAAAAGATAAACATCATACTTACACCACTAAAACCAAAAAAACCACACCAATGATAAGTCTTGGCATACTTCCTTCCAATCTTCTTTGCATAGATTTTGTCTAATCAGTTGAAATTATACAGTACTGTACATACAGTTTTCTGTCCTGCTTTCACTCTTAATGTAATGAATGCATAAGCATGTTCCCTGGTGTTACCAAAAACAGACATCTTTAAAGAATAGTTCAATCTTATGAGGTGCACAGTTTCCTGGCCGTGCCTCTACGCTTGCTTTTCCTCTACTGTTTCCTATTCAACTTCCCCCCATGATGAACTTCTTTCTTCACCGAGCATTCTTCCATATTTACACTCACAATAGCAACATATAAAGGGGTATGTTCACTTCATTCGATTATACTAGCAGTGAGTACTGCCCTCACTCCAGCCACAACACTGAAGACACTTTAACATTAGCAAGAATTTTAGAAAATATGCCCCACAAGCGATGTGATTCTCTCTTCTCCACTATGTGGTAACCCAGGCTCAACAAATCTCCCTATCTGAATGTAAATCCAACATGAACAAAGTAAACTTTGCAGACTGACATCTTCTACCATTAGGACATATGGTACGGCAACTAGTTCTTGATATTAAAAAATATATATATGAAAGGAAAAGGAGAATAGCAAATTTCCAGGAGATCAGGTAGAGGCCGAGTTCATCCTAAGACCCAGTATCACTGGGTTAGGAAGTGTCAGATAATTAGTACAAAAGGCCAGTCTTTCCCTGTCTCCACAAGGCTCAAACTTGATCTGTGAGTGAGTTATTTTCATTAGACTGTGATACTGTTAAGTCACACAAAGAATGTTCCAGTAAGTCAAAGCCTGGAGGTCAGGATCTCTTTTCCGGTAAGTGGAGTGCTGTCAGAGAGGATCTGGAACTTTCACCTATGGCCTCACCTGAGGCTTGTGAGTGCAAAGTGCCCGTGGGGGCAGCGGTAGCAGCCGTGAACTCAGCGTTCACTGCACAGTTGCTTTGAACACTCTGAATGCTGGCTGCCTCACAAGGGTCCCATTTCTCTGTGGCATCCCTGTCACTGGGCAAACAGCACAGATGTCCCCGCGAAGCTCAATACACAGCCCTAAACTTCTGACAACTAATCCTGGGGTAAGACTAATCACTTAATATTTAAAAATTAGGGCACCATCTGTCCAGCCTACTTCAAGCCTGTATTAGGATGGCAAGCTAAAGGAACATAAAGTGACAACAGTAATGTAGGCTTTTAAAGACCAAAGGAGGTTTGCCTAAAGTCCATCTTGTCTAAAAGATCCCCAAGCAAACCACAGCTACACTGTGCCAGCCACCCAGACAGACGGACACATGTAGGTCAATGCGGTGCTCTCGGAGCTGACAATGTGCTCCATCCCCTCCCTCTGCTCCAGCGTTCTCTGAAGACAAGCAGGGACACCAGGGCCCATGCCATGTGGGGGACGCCACTCCCACATGACTTTCTTAGGACCCGTTTCACTTCCTGATGTGGCCTTCTGCCTTTGATTCATTTTCATTTATGAAAACAAAGTAATAGGGAAACATCAGCTGTAACTATGAAAACAATTATTTCTCTTTGAAGAAGTTTTATAAAAGTCAAACTTGACTACTAATCAAGAAAGATAGGGAAAGCCGGGATGGCTCAGCGAGTTAAGCGCTCGCTTTGAAGCCCCGAGGACTGAGATCGAATCCCAGCTCCAGCCCAGGCGGACCCACATGCTGAACTGGGGTGTGCTTCCCGAACGCAGTAAGGCCCCTAGTTCAGTTAAAAAAATAATAATAACAATAAAAAATAAGAAAAAGAAAGATAACTCCTGGACAAGCCCTCTTGTATTACTATTTTTCCCTAATTTTCTAAAAATAAAGAAGTTTTAGAAGTCTGAAGTTTTATATAAAGCAACTACTTCGAATGTACCCTGTAGCATACAGTAGTCACCACAATTATTTTTGGAAGGCTGAGTAGGTCAAGAATACCTAAAATAACCTGGTTTCTCTTTAAAATACCCTAATTGCTCTGTAACTCAGGAGATTACCTGAAAGGATTATTCAACATGTAGACACTGCCAACATGTATTATCTCACATGGAGATGATAATAATTCCCCTGAAGAACAAAAGAAATTGATTTCTTTCCACAGAAATGTGAAAATGTATAAAATACAGGCAAGTACTTGAGAAAAAACTAGCATATGTGGCATCAATAGAACCCCCTCCTGACTCCAAGGGAAAGATGGTAACTGTGAAATAATTTGTTAAATCCAAACAAAAAGGAAAAGTTAATTTTAAAGGGGCATTTACACCCTGCAATCTCAAAATATTTCAACCAACGGAATTTTACAGCCAGGAGGAAGTTAGTTCCCACTTGCTAGCATTATTCACGAGGGAGAGTCGCTCTGGCATAGATGGCAGATAGTGGAGCCCTAACCAGAAGGGCAAATGATAGGAGGCCTTTTGTTTCCAACATGCTGGCAAGAGGGTCACTACAAAGTTACTTAGAACACAAATACTGCTTTTTTATGATTTGTTCCCAGGTGCAACAGGGAAATGAAATGATGATTTTAATATGCCAGAAATCCACTAGGTACTGGTAGCTGTCCCCAGGATAGCCGAGAACATCCAAAGGAAGCAGGAGGCACTTTCTAGCTAGAAAGGTGGGGGAGCTGTTAGTGATGAGCTTCAGGGTTCCAAGCTCCTCAGGAAGGGATGGGCCTGTCCCCTCTGTGCCCCAGTCCTTGGCTCAGAGCTTCCCATGTGCCACATGGTCAGCTAAGTGTTTGCTGGGCTGAAACAAGTAACAGGATGAGGTGAGCAAAAGAAAAAGATGAGAATTCTCCAACAGCTTCTAGGTTGAACCGCCTCCCAAGGGCACCCACAGAATTGTAGGTTCTTCCTGCAAGCTAACTCTGTTCCACAGACTCTGGGTAAACAGTTGTTCTCAGCCAATTGTGGACAGTCCCTTCCTTGACCCAACAAGCATTTACTGACCACCTACAACTGTATACCGCTGGGTTATACATTACCAACATCAGACCCAAAACTCCTGTCCTGCTTTGTGGATGAACTTGACAATGCTAAGGCTGTTTCGTTGTTTTTATAGGTTTGCACCTGTCGGTGTTAATGAGTGCAACAGACCTGCCAGAGCAGGGCTCTTCACTTAGACCCCCCTCCCTGCCCACATGCAGTAGCTCCTGTGTGACCCCAAATGCCCACCTTTGGTAGGTCCTTTCCTGTTGAGCACGGCCTGCTGCTCCTCGGTGATGTTCAGCCGCCGGACCACGTCAGCCAGAGCCGACTTCAGCAGCTGGATGTCGTCTTCTTGCATCTGGACCCGCTGCTCCAGGGAGGCGATGCGGTCTGTCACCTCCATGCTGCTTGCAGCGGAAGCGCTGTCATCTAAACCGAAGGAAAGCGACCAGTGAGCCTTGAGTGCTCCCAGAGAAATGAGCCCAGAAGCACAGACTAGCACGTTGCTGCAACACAGTAATTATTAATACAACCTGAAGACAAGGGCCTTCTGCAGAGATCACTGGGTCTCTCACCACGTAGGACCCAACACTTCATCCTACTATAGTCTTCCTGCTCTCTGGTAGTGCTTCATTTTTTTCAACTGCTTTAACTGCCATTATGTTTTTCTAGATGCAGGCCAACTTCTTTTCTTTTCCATGATAACAGAGAACCTCAGAGGCAGAGGGGATGTTAGAGTCTATCTTCTTCCACTTGCCACACACAGAAACCCACTGCATGGTCTTCTAGCTTTTGTTCCAACAATGCTGTCTGACCAGTAGGTCAGATGATCACGAGGCTATGCCACCCATCCAGGCAAGACTTTGGGGGACTGGCTACTCTGAAAAGCAGTAGGAGTGGTCAAGTCTGCTTGGTAAGCACACGTACCCTTCCAGCCACGGCTGCCATCTTGTATAGACTTGTTAGTTCCCAATTCCTCATCAAGGTCTCTCAGGCCCTCCATGATCTCCCTAGCCTCTCCAACCTCATTTTATGTCACTGTCCCTTCCCTCACCATGCTCCAGTTGTGCCAACCCGCCCTACCTGAGGGATTTTGCATCTGCTGTTCCCTTCGCTTGAAATATTTCTCAACCAGCTTTCTGTGTAACCAAATTCTTCCATTCTTCAGATCTTAACGCAAAAGGGAGCCCTTCGGAGACTCTTCCTAACACCCTTACCTAACGTCATCACTTTTGATACATCTACCTCATTTATTTCTTTCATAACATTATAATGAACTACAAACGATCCTCTCATTTGTTTGCTTATTGTTGACATCTCCTCACTAAAATGCAAGCATCATGGAGTCACTTGGCGATGACAGGTCACACTGATAGAACCCTCTTGCACAGCGCCTCCTGCTGGAAGCAATTATCAAGGCTGGGAATGACACAAAACAACTAACTACCTGAGAGTTCTGTGGGCCCAAGCAGCTGTGATGGGGAGTTTCCACTCACTTGGTGGAGGACAGGTGGACAACTGCACAAGTCAATTCCCTTTTCCATGGCTTTTAGCCCAGAGCTAAGTGGTGTGCTACGTGGGGGTGGGGGCATTTTTTCCTAAAACAAAACAAAACATAAAGCCCTAAAACTGTGAACACCGAAGAGCATGGGGAAATCCCAGGAAGAAAAAAGCTGGAGAGGGGATCCCCGAACTCTGTCTCTTCATACACATATTCATACAGACTCAAGCATTCTAGTGAAACACAAAAGATCAGAAGTTCAAGTCCAACGAAGAAAAGTACCCATTTAGACAAAGGAAATGACACTCACCAGACAGAAATAATGAAAAACAGAATCTCCACAACTTAACATTCATAGTGTCCAGGATACAATCCAAAATTACTAAGAACATACTAAGAATTGAGAAATAAAACACATTCTGAAGAGAAAAAATAAATAAATTGAATCCAATTCCAAAACAAACAAAACAATGAAACTAACAGAAAAGACATGACTAAATCCTTCATTAAGAAACAAATATGCACATGAAAATAAAAGATGTTCAACATCATTAGCCATTAGGGAAATGCAAATTAAAAGTGCAATGAGATTTCACTGCACATCTACTAGAATGGTTAAAATACAAAACAATGACAAAACCATACGCAGTGAGAAGATGGGGCAATGAAGCCCTTCTACACAGCTGATGGGCACATAAAACGATATGGCCACTCTGGGGAACAGTTTTTCATTTTCATATAAAGTTATACATACACTTACCATGTGACCTAGCAATTCCTAAATACTAACTCTAGAGAAATGAACCCTCACGTTCACATAAAAACCTGTACACCAATGTTTATAGAGGCTTCATTCATACTTGGTAAAGACTGAAAGCAACGGACATGTGCTTTAACTGGTGAACGGATAAACTTTGCTACATCCCACACAGTGAAAAACTACGCAATGGGAAAAAGGAATGAATGATGGGTACGTACAATCATTTGGATGGACCACAAAGGCATGGTGCTACTGAATGAAGCCAGTCTCCAAAGGTTACATACTGTATGATCCATTACATGGGACTTTCCAGAAGACGAAACGATTGTGGAGAAGAATAGATCAGTGGTCGCCAAGGGTTGAGGAAGGGGCACACACAAATGAGTTCTAGGGGATTGTGGAAATACACAGAATTGTCTCAAAAAACATCTTGTTGAATATTAACTTAAGAATTAGAGTAATGTTTTGAGAGTGCCAGTGAGATAAGGCCTGGCCCCCTCTCCCTGGCTCTGTCAGCTGGGGGTACTTTTTGCTTGTTGAAGTTGGTTGCTATTATGCCATGAGGTCTCAGCAAGGGAGTGCATGCTTCAGGGAAAGTGGATACTGGGAAAGAGCCTGCCCTGAAGGTCTACAGAATGGCTCCTGGATGGACAGCGGTTCTGTGGGGCTTTTCCACTTGCCCTAGGACCTGGATGGGAAAGCAGGAAAGCCCCACTTCATGGTGTCAAGCCAACTGGAAGGAAAAAGTGAGGAGGATTAGAAGGCGTCTCATCTCTGTGTTCCCTCTGAGGAGTTAAACAGCTGATCAAAACCCTCTAACATGTGAGTAAAAGAAAGGAGGGCAGGTCTCTGGCACAACTGCCTTGGGGGAGCCGGAGGCCATCGCAGAGGTCACTGGGAAGGTCTCCGCCTCAGGAAGAAGGCAGAGGCTTGACTGAGCCAGAAGAGTCGTTCAAAAGCTAAATCAGTGCTGGGGAGGATTTGCAGGAGAGGCCAATACTTCAGTTGTTAACAGCAGGGACTCTGGTGTCAGGTGACCTGGGCTCAAATCTCAACCTTGCTACTTACTAGCTGCGTGATGGACAGATTATTTAATCGCCACGAGCCTCCATTTCCCCAGCTGTAAAATAGGGACAACAACACTTGTCTCACAGGGTGGTAGTAATAGTAAATGAGTTAATATACATACAGCAAGTAGGACATACTATTGTATATAGTAAAGGCTTTATAAACGTGAGCTATAATTAAGCTATTGTCATCATCATTAATATTACTCATAAAAATTACCAAAATAAATTCAAGTTTAATATTTCCTTCAAAATTCCAATGTGCTGTGTGAACACTGTTATGCAAAAGAACACTAAAAATTAATTAGAAATAGCATTTTGTTAATAATGTGTGTTATCTGGTGCATAAAGTCATGCATTTCTACACATTTTTGGGGTTGTCTGACTAGACAGCAGTTTTGAGGGGGCGCACTGCTCATCAAGGGGCCGAGCACACTGGCGGTGGTGGCCAGCTCAGTGAGGAGAGGAACCTCAGCCTCCAGCACAACCTGGCATGTCCAGTCGATATCACATCACAGCATGCCAAGTAAGACCAGGCAGGTCTGCTCTGAGTTCTGCAAATGTATGATGCAAAATGGCACCCCTGTGGTCTCCGTTTGATCTATAGATGGCTTTAATAAAACAAATCAGACTCCATTTCAATTATATCACCAAGTTTGACTGAAAAAAAAATCTAATTTTATTATTTTACTCAAAATAAACCAAAACAACAAAACCCAAAACCCTAACCACCTCAATACCCACCTTTAAATATAGTTCATTAAAAACTGAAATGTCTGATCCACTTAAGAGAATGTCTACTGGTGAGACTTGCTGAAGTTCTCCCTATGACACAACTCTAGTGCTTTGTGAATCTTGCCTGCACCTCTGTGTGAACCTGTAACGGAGTGTCTGACATCTGCACCTGCACGTAATCAACCTCCAGAGGGAGGAAGCTTCTTGCTAGCCAGCAGTGTGAGCTTTTTTTTTTTTTTTAAGATTTATTTTATTGTTTGAGAGAAGGTGCGAGAGAAAAGAGGAGAGAGAGAGAAAGAGAGAGAGGAGAGAGAAGTGTGGAAGGCCCAGAGCAGTCTCCACAGTTGTACATCATTAGTTGTGACATAGGTTCATTCTAACGGGTGGATGTGGGGCCATGTGGGGCGAGAACTGGAGGCCTCCTGCATTGGAGGCGAGAACCTTCACTACTGAGCCATCTCGGTGGCTATCAGTTGTGCTGTAGTTCAGCATACATGTTTACACAGGCTGGAGCCAGGAATGGAACCCCGGATCTCACAATTACATACAAGGCAAGCACTCAACCTGCTGAGCTATCCTGGCATGCCCAGTGTGAGCTCTTCTTAATTGTTCAAATGACTTTACACTCTCCCTCGGTTAGGAAGAAAGCTGATTAGCACACTGGCAAACAAAACCCAAATCTCGGTGTAACCAACACAGACCATTTCCAACCTCTGAACATTTCATAGGACTCCACAGCACATGAGGGGGAGAGTTTATCCAACCTCCATCAAAGGAAACCTCATTAGATGAGGAATCCAGCACAAATAAAACCTTAACAAGTTATATTTATTTTAAAGTTATTTTTGTTCTTGTACCACTAACATGTATCTATGGAGGTCAGTAAAACTCTATCTAACCACAGAGCCTCTATCTTTTCTTGTTTCACGTTCTTGTCAAGTATCATCAGACTTCATGGAGTTAGGGGAGGCTTGAAAAAGACAATATGCTCTATCTCTTGGGTTTTTAAAATTCTGTCTGAACTAGAACTACTGGCTGGGCTGGGGCACCTGCTCATTTCCTGAGGAAGGTATGGGAATCAATTTGCATGCGACAAGTAGTGTCCCTTTATCTCAGTATTGGGTTACTATCTCTCAGCGATCATGCTGCTCAAACTGATGCCACAGGCAAAGGGCAGACAGCATTTAATCTGAGGCTGAACCAACCCCAGTATGATTCGAGGTCCGTATGCAGGTGCCCTCCGATGTCAGCAGCAGACCTTCTGGGGCTAAATTCCAGCCTCATGGCATTTTGCCAAGGTCCAAACACAGGTCAGGAAACTAGTATTCGGCAATGCTGAGAATCAGTGTTACCTGTATGGGTGGCCTGGGTCCTGGGGCTTCAGAAAGAGCCCTGTCTTGGGATTCAAATCAGGTCAGGTTCAATTCCTGGATTTGTCACTTACTGGCTATGTGATCTTGGAAAATGACTTGACCACTCCAGGAATAACACCACCCATCTTCTGAAGTTCTCATGAGGATAAATGTCTATGTATATGAAACATTCAATGCAATGACGGTAAACAGATGCTCAACACAAATGGTGGTACAACATTATTATAAGTTAATTGTTATTATTATTGTTTATAATAGCAAAAAGCGAACACTGACCTCCAGTGAAATCAACATTAATAGCTACTGAGCAAATTCTGTGAGTACTGTGCAGCGCTTAGCCCAGGGGAGGCCCAGACTAGAGTAAAAGGTACCACCTCTGCCTACAGAGCACCTCTGGTCCAGCTGACAAAGTGTGACTTTATTAGAGGATAGTTCCATACAAGACGCCTCACATGGCAGCGTACAATTAGTGGCCAAAGAATGAACCGAGCATTACATCCTTGGCTCCAGCGCTGACTTGACCTCATGAGAACTACCACCGCTGGCTTCTTTCTGAATTTAAAGTGATGTCATGGGTCCAGGTAGGACCTACCTTACCCCTTGTTTTCTATGGGCAAAACAATGATGTTGAAATTTGGCCCTTACCCTACATCTTTGTGAAAGGGTATTTGTGCCTATGGCTTTCAGTAAAAGGTGGCACAAAAAGATCTTCTGGTAACTTGCCTGTTTTATTCTACTTAAAAGGCAAGGAAGTGCACTTTCCCCTCCATTCATATGATTGTCTCATTATCTAGAGATAAAAACAGGACCCTGACTGCAAATCCTCTGGTGACAAAGATATTGTGGCCATCTCAGAAATGTTCCCGAAAGTCCAAGGGGGGGACGCTATTAATTTTAAAAGGTTCATTTAGAATCTGCCTCTTTATCTTGAGATGGCCTTACTTTCTTCCCTTTAATTATTTAAAACAATAATAGCCACCCTTTATGCCCACCCACGATGTGTCAGACACTGGGCCTCACAGTGCATTATCTCCTGTCCATACAACATCCTCCCATTTAGCTGTCATCCCCATTTCTTAGATGACACTGGAGAAGCTGGGTTTCTTATCCATGTGTTCTAAAGTCACACGGCCAGAAAGTGACAAGCCAGGAGCTAGCTGGAAAGCCTCTGCTATTTCTACCTTTTCACACTGTCCAAAGACAAGTATCAACTCCAGTGGTACTTGTGTGGTACTATGTAAAATACAGGGTCTGGGAGAAGTAATGCCCCCTTTTTATGAGCTAATAATCTATACCAAACCTTTTATTATAAAATCATAAGCATGTAATTCTATAACATAACAATATCACACTCAAGCACACTATACTACTTAAGAAAGGGCATTACTTCTGCTGGACCCTGTATATGTAGCATTTTTGCATCATTTTACCTTTCCGAAAATATGAGACACATGCTATTTAGAAAAAAAGTCTTATTACAAGGCTTTAGTATATTAGAACCAATTGTGTAAGCAGGAAGGACTAACAACCCTTCACTCACTAATTTGCAGGCAGACATCTCATATGCAAGCTGTTCTCCCTATTCTGCACTGTTTGCGGAAAAGTTATGCTACATTGTCGTACTCTGAGCCACCCTGTCAGCATCCCATAGCAGCAGAAATAAGGAAATAGGTGGAGTGGGGAAGTGCTCTGTCCTCCATTGCGTGAAGGCCTGGATGTCAGCCCCCTGAGCTGCGCAGCCTGTACACCACTCCTGTCTAAGGGCCTCCGGCCTGGTTTCTCTTCTGATCATCTGGGTCAGTGAGGAAGTCTGAGTCTCGCTCATCCCTGGGCTGGACCTGCCACTTGGGCTCCAGGTCTGAAATTCACCACCTCACAGCAAATTACAAGGACTGACCCTAAGCATCAGAAAACCTGTCTCAACTGCCCTCACGAGCTAACACCTGTAAACTTGACTGTGACAGAATTCTACAATAGCCCTTGACTGATAAAAAACGCTGCCATTGCCTATGGATTAGAAGCAGGGGTCTCCAAACTTTTCAGCCCGCGGGCTGCATTAACTATCAAACAGCAGTTTGGGGGCCGACTACACTCTCGAGGTCCAAATAAAAAAAGAATCAAAACATAGATGTTGTTTTTAATTATTTATTTAATATTATTTTATTCAGATAAAAAGGTCTCCACGGGCCAGATGAGAGGGCCTCGCAGGCTGCATCCGGCCCGCGGGCCATAGTTTGGAGACCCCTGGATTAGAGGAACTTCAGCAGAGCCTCCTGACTCTGGAAAAAAGTAGTATAAAGATCTTTTGTGTCTTAGGTGGTAAAATAATGGTGCTAAAGATCAGAGAAAAATATGTAAGATCATCCTATGTATCACATGTGACTAAATTAAATTTAAATATGTCATTTACAGCTAACAAACTTTCTGTTCCCATAAATAAAATGCTACTGAGCATCCTCCTAGGCTGGACCTCAGCCAGGCAATGCAATGAACACTGAACCTTCCTAACCTGAGGGCAGTCAGTCCAGCAGAGGACAGACTGGCCAAGAACTAACTGGAAAAGAAACCCAGGAACCCAGATCAGAGCAATTACACAGTCCCCACCCTGCCCCCAATCACAAGCCTGGCAAAAGCCCAGCTAGAGATGTAATATGAGGATTGGACAAACCTAGATCAAAACACAGGTGAAGGGGGAAGAGCAGGATTACAGGTGAGCTCCTGTGTTTCAAATGATGAATAAATAAGAGAGCAAAAGAGGAAGGAAAAGGACAGGCACTTAAGAGAAAGAACAGCATGGAAACTTTCCAGGTGAGTAGCATTTGGGAAACGTGTTAATTACTTTATCTTGAAATAGCCTGATTTCATTTTTCCTCAAGTTATCAAGCCAACAAAGACTTCCCATGGAGCACTGACAGTCCCTGAAATCTTTGAAGTGTTTAATACCACACATGAGCATGCATAGGCACACACATGCCACACATCTATACACATACCACACACATCCATACACATGCACATACATCCATACACACATGTACATATACACCTACCTTCACAGAAGTAATTTTATTTTTTGTTTCTGTCAGAAATTAAAAGACCTGAGCACTTAAAATTTATTAATCCCCCTTTCCCCCCAGTTTTAAAGCAAACAAGAGATCCTACAGGGCTGTCCAAACTTTTGGCTTCCCTGGGCCACACTGGAAGAAGAATTGTCTTGGGCCACACACAAAATACACTAACATTAACGATAGCTGATGAACTAAAAAATAATCGCAAAAAAATCTCATAATGTTTTAAGAAAGTTTACAAATTTGTGTTGGGCCACATTCAGTCATCCTGGGTCGTAGGTTGGATATGTCTGGTCTATGTAGAAGACTCCAAAAAAATAGACTAAAAAAAAAGTTAGAATATGAGATTGGGTGCAGGATACAAGATTAATCTACAAAAGTCAACTGCTTTCCTGTATACCAGCAATGAATAATTGGAATTTGAAATTAAGAACATAATACCATTTATAATTGCACTACACTCAAAACCCTGCTTCCAACCCCATACCAAAATACACTGGAAACACTGCTTAGAGTCCAGTAGAAGTAACATAGCACTTTTTTTTTTTTTTAAGATTAATTTTATTGTTTTTTGACAGAAACAGAGACAGAGACAGAAAAGACAGAGAGAGGTGTGAGGGCCCAGAGCAGTCTCCATAGTTGTACATCATCAGTTTTTTCCAACATGGTTTCATTCCACACAGGTGAGCGGGGGGCCACACAGAGTGGGAACTGGGCTGGGGGCCTACTGCACGGGAGGCATGCCCCAGTTTAGCATGTGGGTCCACACAGGCCAGGGCCAGGATTTGATCCTTGGTCCCCGGGGCTACAAAGCAAGTGCTTAACCCACTGGGCCATCCTGGTTTCCCCAACATACCATGTTTCCCTGAAAGTAAGACATCCCCCCAAAATAAGACCTACTTACAGTTTTGCCTCTCGCTGAAATATAAGGCATCCCCCCGAAAATAAGACCTCCCTGATAATAAGGCCTCCCCTGCGCTAAAGACATGAAGACATTTCTTCACGAAAGAAAAATAGATCAAATAATGATTCCCGCAGGAATGGCGGCCTATCTCCAGAATCTTGATATTGCAATAAACAAGCCATTCAAGGACAATTTGCGCATGGAAATTAATGACTACATTGAAAATAGAATGGAGAGAAATCAGCGTGGAAACTTTGTGAAACCTAAACTGCAAGAGGTTGTGACTTGGGTGAAGAATTCATGGGAGAAAATCAGACAGTTGCATTGCAAATGCACTAGAAGCAGGCTACTTTGACAGGAAGTACTCATTTAAGGACAGTGCTATTGCAAACATGGGAGATTTGGTCCACTGATTCTGAAAGAAATGGAGTCATAAGAAATTCACCAGGAAATTCAGGGTTTGGATTGTTATGATGATGTTCCAGAAGATGATGACATGACTGTCATTGAATAAATGAGTAAATGTACCATAGATTGTTGTACATGGAAATAATGGTAGTAACAAGAAATTCTTGATACTGTAGGATTCAGTTTGTCTGGTTATGCTGGTTTGTGATGATAACTACTATCGTAACGTATACAGGTAATAAATTTCCTTTTTTTTTGTTCAACAATAAATGTGTACCATATTCTACTTCATGGAAAAATAAGACCTCCCCTGAAAATAAGACCTAGCGCATCTTCGGGAGCAAAAATTAATATAAGACACTGTCTTATTATCGGGGAAACAGGGTAGCACTTTTAAAGAGTGTTCAAATAATAGAAGTTGGCAATCTAGTTCTCTAAACTCTTGAATACACTTGGAAAGGGTATTTGTGTGCTTGAGTTGTAGCATTTCCAATGTGCAATTTTGCAGTTTGATTCTTTGTTCGAGTACCATTGAAGTTTATTCTGAAATGTGAACACAGTACTAGGAAAAGCCAGAAAGTATGACAGGGAGGCATAGGTGACAATTAACTTTGCCAATCTAGAACCCTCAAAGAATAAGCTTCCTAGAATAATAGGAAAAATCCACTTTTCTAAGGAGCCTACTTTTTAACCATTTGTTTAATAATAAAAAGATACACAACTCAATCTAAAAAATGAACAAAAGACTTGAGTAGACATTTCTCCAAAGGAGATATAATATACAAATGGCCAATAAGCCTCTGAAAAGATGCTCACCATCATTAGTCATAGGGGAAATGCAAATCAAAGCCATTAGGCACCCCTTCACACACACTAGGACGGCTGTAATAAACAACACTGATATTAGTGTTGGTGAAGGGTGTGTTAAAATTGAACCTCTCACATCCGTGGGAGGAAAATAAAATGGTGTGGCCGTTGTGGAAAGCAGTGTGGTGGTTCCTCAAAAGGTTAAACACAGAGTTCCCATTCCACTCGGGGAGGTGTACACCCCAAAAAACAAAAAACATGGATTCGAATGGGTATCTTGTTCTCTCATGTCTATAATAGCGTTACCACAATGGCCAGAAGACCGACATGACCCAAGTGTCCATGAGCTGATGAATAGATAAAGAACACGTGGTCTATCCATACAATGTGTTACTCAGCACTAAAAAGAAATGAAGTCCTCACACCTGTTACAACATGGATGGAAAGTGAACACATTGTACCAGGTGAAATAAGCCAGGCATACAGAGACAAATATTGTATGATTCCACTTATGAAATATCTAGAACAGACAAACTCCTTGAAGCAAACAGAGGATTATAGGTTACAGGGGCTGGAGGGGTGGGGGTGGGGAAAATGGGAGCTATTATTGCTTTGTGGGTACAGTTTCTGTTTGGGGTGATGAAAATACCTTGGGAATGAATGATGGTGATGGTTGCACAATACTGTGAATGTAATTAATCTCACTGAATTTGCACTTAAAAATGGTTAAAATCGCAAATTTTGTTTTTGTTATATATATTTTACCATAATAATAAAGTACCAAGGGAAGCTGGGATGGCTCAGTGGGTTAAGTGCTCACTTTGCAGCCCCGGGGACTGAGGATCGAATCCCGGCCCCGGCCCATGTGGACCCATATGCTGAACTGGGGAGTGCCCCCAGTTCAGTTCTCACCGGGGTGAGACCCCGGCCCAGTTCCTGCCCTGTGCAGCCCCTCACCCACCTGTGGAATGAAACTATGTGGAAAAACGAATGATGTGCAACTATGGAGACTATTCTGGGCCCTCCCCCTTCTCTCTGTCTCTGTCTCTGTATCTCTCACTCTGTCAAAAACAATAAAAGTAAATCTTAAAAAAAAAAAAAAGTACCAAAATTCTTTCAGTTGTTTTGAATGACTGTCTTTCAGGCAAATGATGTGTTCCTTCTTTCATTCGCTTGTTCTCTCTCTGTAGCAGAGGATGTGCTGGGTGATGGAGATGCAGAGGCTGCAAGCACAGGCAACCATGCTGCTCAAAGTGCGATGGCAGAAACACATGCAGACGTCCTCGAGGGGCTCAGACAGCAGCCCGCAGACAAGACTGGAGGCTCAGGAAGGCTTCTCAGAACAGGTGACAGTGGTGGCTGAGTGTTAAAGGATTCAAAGCACTTAGCCAACACAGAGAAAATACAAGGCATCCAAAGAAGCGCCCAGTCTGTATAGGAACAGCTAACAGAATGTTCAAAACAAGGGCTAAGGAACTTGTACCTGCTTTTTTTTTTTTAATAAAGAAAATGAAATACTGGTGGGTAAAGAACATGAAATGATTTGGAACCATAACGAGAAACAACTGTAACTGTCAGATATCTATGAAACAAACCTAGAAATCAGTACTCAGTCCACAAGCACCTAACAGCTTTAACCCCTTCCCCTCTCCTTAGAGGAGGAATGCCTTCATATTGAGACACCACATATACACAGCGAGCCGACTGGCTGGATTCGCTTGCTACAGCTGCCATAACAACATAACAAAGAGGGGGTGGTATAAGCAACAGACGTGCTCATCCTCACAGTCCTGGAGGCTGGAAGTCCAAGGTCAAGGTGCAGGCAGGGCTGGCTTCTGCTGAGGCCTCTGTCCTGGGCTTGCAGATGGCTGTTTTCTCCCTGTGCCATCACATGGCCTCCCTCTTTACATGTCTGCATCCTAATATCCTGTTTTTGTAAGGCCATCAGTCATACTGGATTAGGGTCTACCCTACTGACCTCATTCTAACTTAATTACCTCTTTAAAGACTCTCTCTCCAAATACAGTCAGTCACCTTCCGAGTTACTGGGGGTTAGGGCTTCAGCCTGTAAATGGGGTGGGGGTGGGGGCACAATCCAGCCTGTAACATCTGGTGTTTATAGCACGCATGCCTTCCTGGTCCAGATCCTCTGAGAGGGCATTTGCACAGTACTCGGACCTACTGGGTCCAGCCGGCAGCTCTGCCAGCGTCCTCGCCACCTGCTAAATGGCCCTCTGTAGGGGGCAGCACTGTCACTGCTGTATTTACTGTGTGCCTAGTATGTGCACAATGCCTGGCTCTGAATAAAGAAAAAAATGGATGAATTTACTGACACTGGCAACTGGCTGACATCGTCTCTGGAACTGCCTTGAATAGTCTTCTTCAGGGTTCTGAACCACAATAATGGTCTGTTCCTCATCAAAACAAAGTACTTTGTTTTCTAGAACGTGCCTGGTCACAGCAAAGTTCTAACATGCATTCTGTTCCTGACTCACATCCCCCTTTAGCATCAACATGCCCTTCAGCCTTTTTCCCCCTCTAAGATGGTACCACATTTGTAATACAGAATTCTTGAAGAGCCTTAGTCATTTTTTGCTCTATGATTTTTTTTTAAGAAGCAGGGTGATACTAAAATTGGGCACTACCATTGTGTTATATGGTGGTGGTGATACCGAAGTTGATGAACAAAGGAAAGTATCAGTTTGGGATGGGACACCCGTGACAGTGCTCATTTTCACAAGGCTGATGGGTCCTTCAGAAGCCTGTGACACTGCTCTGGGCGGCTGGGTCTGGTCCCCTGGTGGAGGGAAAGGTCGGGAGGGAGTTCCTGCCTTCCTTGACAGTTGCTTGGCGCATCCACACAAATTAACTATATCCCCTCCTTGCTCAAAATCATGGCATGGACATATCCTACAGACTTTCTGGAAGCAAAATGGTCAATCCTCGCAAGAACGAACATTCGCAGCAAGGCAACACAACCGCCTATCGCTGTACAACCGCACAGTGAGGGTTTTCTGCAGTTGCAGGTGCGGGTCTCTGCTTGCTCACTGTGTAGTTGAGAAGCAAGACTTCCAAACAGGTCACATCTCCTGTGAGCAGAGGTGCCTGATGTCTAAAACCATTTCTTTGACAATAAAGGCCTTTATTTTTCCCTTATTTTCTCTCCAAAAGTGCCCAGCTAGACCGTTTCCACTGCAGTCTACAGAGCAGATTTATGGGGATACGTGGCAAGGGGCTGGCTGGGGATTAGGACTGTGGTGAACTCTGAATGAGTCCTTAGCAAGTGCCAGGCACTGCTCCAGCCATGAAGGGTGCACGGCTCCCATCCTTCGGGAGCTTGGAGGCTAACAGGGAAAACAGAAATGTCCATAGGCTCTGGTGGGTGCTGGAACAGGTGAACACAGTTCGGTCCTCGTGGGGACAGGGATATGGGAGACATAGAAAGGACAGAGGCTCTTCAGCCAGGACTTTCAGTTCTGCTGCTGTCTGGTATGAGGTCCTGGGTGACTGCTCGGTCTCTCTGAGCTTAGGTGTCCTCACTATAAAGCGGGATAATAACATATAGAGGAAAGTGAGGATTAAAGATAAGGCATGTTAAAGTGCTTCGTCCCTAGCGGTTAGTCAGTAAACCACAGCGGCTTTTAGACTGGGACAATCTGGGAGAGCTTCCTGGAGGAAACAGTGCTTTAAACCCAAGTGACACCCTGGACAAGCCCATCTCAGCCACTTCTGTCACTAGTCAATGTTCCTCAGGTTACTTAACACTCTAAAAAAGCACCTTGAGCATGTGTTTGCTCACTTGTTCAGCACCCCTCCCTCACTAGGATGTGAGGACCTGTTTCGTTTGTTTTCTTCACTGCTCTTTCCCCAGAGCCTAGAAGGGGGCTAGGCATGCTGGCGGCACTCGGTAAGTACGTGCTGGGAGAATAAGCAACGAACACTTCTCTAGTGCCTGGATAGCCCACAGTCTGTCCACACACACCATTGCACTCGTTTCTAAGGCAAACAAGGCATTGGGACAGGTATTGTTCCATCACTTAATCCAATTTTACAGATGACAGAAATTCAGGCTCAGAGCAGAGTCGGGCCTGTGACCCTCCAACCACACCACACTCCACCAGAAAGGGCCCAGCTCTGACATCTAAGCTGGGACATGACTCCAAAGAGGCCAAGACAAGGTCACCACCCCCACCAGCCAACAAGGCCACATGCAGACAGAGGCTGCTGGGAGCTCACAGGAGCATCAGAAAGGAAGCTGTTTTGCTGGCAGCAGGGTCTCCTAAGTGGTAATTTTATGAAAAGAAATTGAGTCAGTTTGGAAGATGCCAGTCACACATCCTATGCACTACCCCTCCTGCGCCCCCACCCAGCCCCCTGGAGCTGACTAGCATGACAGGATGGTGGGCCTCAAATCAGAAAGGCTGAGGGGGTCTTGGTCCTCTTCCCAAGGACGTGGTTTCTGGAGGGCCCGGCATGCAGGCACGCAAGCACGCGGGAACCCAGCCCGCCTAGGCTTTGACACTCCGGCGTGAATCCAGGAAGCACAGATGGACTGGACTGGTGACAAGCAGCATGTCTGCTGGGGAGAAGCAGGCCAGGAAAAGGGAGTGCTAAAATACTCAAAGGCAGGCAGCCTGAAACAGGCCCAAAGGAAGGGAAATGAACACAGTCAAAGAAGAGCGCAGCGCTGGCCAGCAAACCCACTCCACATGAGCTTCCTCTGCTGCTAACTGTGCGAGCAAATTCAAGTTCAAGGGCCTTTGCGTGGGACACACACATAAACAAAAGGAAAATAAGTGGTACTTTAGAATGAAACAAACATGCTTACCACAACTACTGGGAGTCCCATCCAAGAGGTATTTAGGAGAGAATCCGAGAAAGGAAACAGGAGAGGAGGGAAGGAGGGCGGCAATGACAGGAATGAGGACGAATCAAAGAAACAGAAGCAAGAAGGAGAAGGGGCCAGGAGAGCAGAGTTCTACTGCCCTGCCCCCACTCTCCAGTGGAGGGGCACCACTCCCTCAGAGCCCTGATGGGAACAACACACGCCTTCACTGAATTAACATTGAAATGACTGACCCCTGTGAAAGCACTGTGGGAATTTAATGCACCTGATAAATATAGGGGTTATCATGAGTGTTACTTGAACTGCATGTTGATAAATGATTATTCAACGGCTACTAGGACCCCACCACCATCACACATACATGTGCACATACATGTTCTCATGGGTAGCTCCTGCATGTGATATTCACAGACACCACTGATGCCAGCGTTATGGTCTAAAAGGTGGAATTTGAAAAAAAAAAAAAAGAGGCCTAGGATGCCACTAAGCAGCAGAGGCCAGACAGCCCATTTGCAGCAGACCGCCTTTGTTCACAGAACAGCAGCCGCTCTGCCAGCCATACACCAGGCCACCTGTCTGCTCCAGGGTCTCAGGGCTCCACTGCAATGACATGGCATCCCCTGAACTTGCACTTCCCTCACTCACTAACCTCCTGACAGCAGTGGTGACCGAGTTATCTGACCATAGCTGCACTCACGGCTCTCAGCTGTGGTCAGCCGCAGAAGTGCACTGCAGAGCCGCAGGTCAGCAGGTGGAAGTGCGGTATGCATGACTGTCAGATCAGCTCCTATTCTGTTTTATCACCTGTTGTCACGTGCTGTGGACTCCCCAGAGTTGGCGGAGCTGCGTCCCCTTCCTCCTGGCACAGCAGACAGCCAGTGTAATGAAAAGCAAGGGTCCTGGTTAGAAGACTGGGCTAGGATCCTGTTACTGCAAACAGGTCCTTTAACCCTAATGTCCTCATCTGTAAAACAGGGACAATGGCCAACTTCATAGGGCCCCACTGCTGAGGTGCTCAGATTTAAAGAGCTCTGTATGACAGTAGGAAAACTCAGTGCACAAATCTCTTCTGTGCTAACCGTGTTAGTCACTGCCCAGCCTTTGCTCCAATCTGTAAATGACCTCGGGGGAGGGTACCTTCTAAGGCAGGTGAGTCTGTGGTTAGAAGTGTGCTGGCTCTTTAACAATCGGCCCCTGGGCCTCTGAGCACCTTCCCTCCACAAACCCCATCCCCTCTGCTTCCCCCAGCTCCCAGCGACCACTACACCTCAGTTCACTTTACAGCAACTGCTTAGACAGCACACCTAACACAGATGTTCAAGGAGCTGAATGAGAGCAAAACGCAGCTTCACTTCTGGACCGACTCCGGGATCCTCATCTGATGTTACAGGACGTGGTGCACACCTTGTGGGCAGGGATTAGCTTGCTCACAGAAAGTGGCCCGATGTGCTGTCCACAACCTGAAGAGGCACAGGACTGGTTTTCTAAGAATTTGCTTCAAACCACAGTAAAACTGTGATGCCAAAACCCAACTGGGAAGCTGCTGAGATGTCAAGGTTCTTCCTTCTCTCCCTGAAGCTGCCCTGTGCTAAGTACTGACAGCTGACAGCAAGAGCCAAGAGGTGCAGAAGTCTCCTTCTGCAGGTCCCCCACCCCACTCCGTGCAGCGGGGCGGAGCAGCTGGGTTTCTAGGACTCACCAACATTGATTACAAGCAGGAGCAACACACCATGCAGTTCACTTTCAGTAAGCACAGAACTCAGGGTTGCACCAGGAAAATAAAACAGTGTGGTGACCCCTGTCCTCCCCCAAGGAAGACACAGTGTATAGGCAGGGCTAAAAAGCTTTGAACACAAATATTTAAAGGTAGAGCAATTTTCACGACCACCTGACAGGTTGACAGTCCCTCTAAACAGCTGCTGCTGAGTTGCTGAATGCCAGATGGTAACATCCTCCGCACTTACGCCCAGTTCATCATGACCCCTCCTGGATCCTGAGTGATGGGGGAGGACCTTTAATAGGCAGCCAGGGTCACGAGTGGATAGTCCATGTGTCACAAGTTTAGGGTTAGGTGATGTTTTAACTGGTTCTTCTTTTATTGGTCTTGATTTTAAATGTACAGAAAAGATTTTACAATGTAAAGGGAACCAGAAAGTCACCAGCAGCCTCTCCTGCCCCAGGTGAGGCTGGGGGCCTGTGCCAGACCTTCCCTCAGGGCAGGTCTGGGCATTACAGGGGTGCCCAGGGGAAAGGCTGGCCCGTCCTTCTTCCCACCCAGACCTGCTCCACACTTATCATCACGGACAGAAGCCACAGGAAATGCTCCTGGCACCACGCGCTCTCCACACACACCCTCCCCCCCCCCACCACACACACTGCATGGCTAGGGCCAGCGCTCACCTGAGCATCGTGCTAGACGGCACTTCTGGCGTCACTAGTCCCATCTTTAGCCAGCAGACATGATGAAAACTTCCACAATTAGCAGTAAGAAAAAAGGGTAAAATTTTTGAGAACTGTGAAGCCATGGATGGGGAAAAAAGCGACTCTATTTTTAAAAGAAAAATATTTGGGGGTGGGGGGTGAAGACATACACAGGCTGTCCAGAAAGTCTCCAGCCATGTAACTGTTCTCATTCTGCTGACAATGGCTGGGTTTTTTCTGGACAGCCCTTGTGTATCGTCACTGGCATTTTTATTGTCCTTTTTACAGACCTAACATCTGTGCTAGTTCAGGAACAGAAAAGTGTGCTCTACAGACTGTATTGCTCATACAGTATCTTGGTGACCATGTTACTTTTAACAGCATGTTCAGATGATAACTCAACATTTAGTTGAAGAGTTATGATTTAAAGTTTTTCTCTACTCCCTTCTGCACATGTCAGGGACCAAGAAGACCTGGATCTTGGGGTTTCCTTCCTCTCAAACCTGTGGACTTGCCATGACTCCCCTCTGGACCAGAGCCACTGTCTTCCTGGGTGAGCTCATCAACTCGGGGCTGCAGCTATGGCCTCTGTTGACGACTCCTCAACTGAGCTGTCTGGCCCAGAACTGTCTCAGGCTCCAGCCTGACTCCATTAGCCCACTGACACCTTCCCCTGAAGACCCAGGTATGCACGGACAAGTCTACATGTGTGTGTGCGCGTGACTATGACCCACGGAAGCTGCACCACTCGAGGGCCAGGAATGCCTTCCCACACCCCTCCCCTCTATGAATGCACCACCATGCAGCCAGCCACTAGTCTATAATCTTGGTGTATCCTTGACTGCTTCCATATGTTTTACCCTCTGTATCAAGTTAATAATCAAATCCCAATGACTCATTATCTAAACATAAAGAATATTAACTACCTTTTCAATAGTTACGGATCCCGTCTCCAACATTGCCCCCTGGTTTTGCCCTGGGCTCCTGCGAAAGCCTCAAGTGGCTCCCTGCCAGTCCCCCTCCTATTCTTCTTCATTAGGGGACAGTGATCTTTGTCAAATACAGATTTGGTCACATCCCTGCTTAAACCCTGTAGCAGACCTAAACTATCTTTGGGACAAGACACTTAGCCCTGGGGTCTGCCCTCTTAGCCTTCTCTGGCCCCATGTGACACCTCAGCCTCCCCCACCGCCCAACTGCAGCCCTAGCTGGACTACCTGGAGTTCCTCCTGCTGCCGAGCCTAATCCCCCCGGCCACTTGACCTGCTCCCCGTTCCTCACCCAGGTCACTACTCCTACCCTTTGAAGCTCATCAGCTCAGTGCCATGTCCTCCCAGAAACACCCTCATCACCAGCACTGGACCCACAAGCTGGGTCAGGTGACCCTGCAACATATTCCCAGAGCATTCTGTAGCTGACCAGACAATGGCACTTACTAGAATGTTCTGCAAACTGATGTGAACCCTCTCCCATCAGACTGTGAGCTCCTGCAGGCAGGGACTGTGCCACTCGGTTCTAGAAGCCTGGGTACCTGGCACACGACCTAGCATGAAGCTGGCCCTCCGTGAGCATGCCCCTTGAAGAGCTGGTTTTCACACTTCCAGCAGCAGTTCTGAACGTACGGTCCCAAGGCCCCTGAGAGTACCTGAGTCCCCTGCAGGCAGCCCATGAGGTCACAACTGTCTTCATAACAATACCAATACGCTGTCTGCCTTTGTCCCCACATTGACATGTGCACTGTTAGTGCAAAACCAATGGGGCCTCAGCCCAGTAAAGTGGGTCAAACAAAGTCACTGTGCTCTTGGCTGCCACTTACAGCAAACAATGCCAAGTTCATGTAAGAAAATCTTTGAGGAAGCTGCAAAACCTAATTTTATTAAAACTCAACCCTCACGCACATGTCCCTTTAATATCCTGTGTGACAAACAGGAAGCACACACAAGCACCTTTGCTGCAGACCTACGCAGACAGCTGTCAGCAGGCAAAGCCCCCGAGTCGGGAACGCTTCCTCACAGACACCACTGTCACAGCCAAGAGCCACTGAGACACCGACTGTGGTCATTCAGACACAAGGTTCTATACTCGAATAAAGTGAGCCTGTCACTTCAAGAAAAACAACTGTCAGTGTTTACTGCTGATGACAACATATAAGCTCTCAAGAAAGAAAAAAAAATACAGAACACTGGAAAACGTGTATCAGCCTCCGGGGGCTGGACCACCTCCTGACCGACATTAAAGACTTCTGGTGATAGTGACCCCTGTGACTTTCCTGATATTGTATAATAAAATGTGCCCACACTGGAAAGATCTGCATAACCCAGTGAATCAATATTTTTCAAGTGACTGAAGCATGACCTTACAAAGTCACACATGGGTCAAAGAGCCATTCAAATGCAAGACGGACCAAAGGCTTAAGAACCTGTGACCTCCAGTGTCAAACAGAAGGACTTAAGGTAGGAGAGACACAACTGCCCATCAGAAAAGCCTTCCACCTGGTCTCAGGAATCTGCCGCGAGCTCCAGCAGTTAGAAATATTCCTGGTACCTGCATCTGACAACGTACTATCTCAACGTAAGTTCCCCTTGTTTCAAACAAAACACACAACATTCAGAGTTGGGCCAAGCGGAGATGCCATGTGGAAAAAACCTGAGGACCAAGGCATCATGGGAACTGCACTCCAGCCATCACTCAGGGGCCACTGGGTGAGGTGGGTGGTTGAGCCCCTGCCTCCTCCCCAAGCACTGTGGGGACCAAATGGGCTGTGAGGGCAAGTCCTTTCTGTCAGGGCTCTCTGACCACCGGTGCTCCCCAGGCCACATGTCCAGCTTCACGGGATAGCACATGGGATCAGTGGTGACCCCGTGAAAGGAAGGGGTGAGGCGACAGGCAGTGGGACACATGTGGCCCTGAGAAATGAAGTGGAAAGATGAGAATGAGGGAAGTAAAGCAATGTTTAAACTCTGTGCTCTGGAGTGCTGGAAGCTATGGAACCTGCTTCATGAATCCCCACATTCTTACTCCCATCAGATCTCTGTCGGGAACCACCTTCTACCTTGAAGCAAACCCAGTGCTTATCTTATAAGCGTCTCCACAACAGAAGCAACAAGTGTCACCAACGTGGTTTTTCTCTCGAATCATAATACAGATGATAAGAAAGAAATATCACAAAACCCTAACAATACACCCAGAAGTGTTCCTCCACTAGTCACTCATGAGCCCTCCAACTGAGATCCTTCCTCCAGGACGGGAAGCACCCCAGAGCTGCCGCTACTTGGCATCGAAGCTGACTACCCATCCCCATTCTCACAAAGACAAACAAAAAGAAGCCGCTGTTTTATAGAGGAAAAACAGATCGTTACAATATTGTCTGAAATAAATCAGTGTTAATCGTGACACAATAGTTTTTTTTTAAGATTTATTTTATTGATTTTTGACAGAGAGAAACAGAGACAGAGAGAGACAGAGAGAAGGGGGAGGGCCCAGAGCAATCTCCATAGTTGACATCAGTTTTCCATATAGTTTCACTCCACAGGCGGGCACAGGGCTGAGTGGGGCAGGAACTAGGCCGGGAGCCTCCCACATAGGTCCCGGCAAGAACGGAACTGGGGGCACATCCCAGTTCAGCATGTGGGTCTGCATGGGTTGGGGCCAGGATTCGATCCTTGGTCCCCGGGGCTTCAAAGCGAGTGCTTAACCCACTGAGCCATCCCAGCTTTCCCTGGATTATTTTTTAAGGTATATTTTATTGAGCCCTGTGTCCTTTTAGGTCCTTTATGTCTCTAGGTTTCCATGAAAATGACAACAGCTCCACTTTCCTCTTTCTTTTTTAGTGTTTAGGAAAAGAACAGAGTCTACCTCTTAGAAATTACAATAACACAAAACACCGAGGAAGGCTACAGGTGCCTCAACTGCATGGGCCTTCATATCACTGCAATCTGGAGCTGCAGTTTGCAGTGCCGTGAAGCAAATGGCCTTGACGCTGAGGAAGGTCCCTGAAGCAGGCAGTGTGCCCTGGGCAGCCGCCGTGGGCACAGGCAACCTCACCATTGGTGAGAAAGGGACACTGGGGTCGGATTTTCCAGAGCATGAACATAAACATTCCATTTAGTTAAACCTTGATTAATTTTAGTCGATAACTAGTTACTGATTTGGACTGGTATAATTACAGCCATCACCACTTCACTATGAGGACACGTTCTGAAAAACATGTCGTTAGACGATTCCCTCATTGTGTCAACCTCATAGAGTGCATTCACACACACCCGGGTTGTGCAGCCTGCTGCTCCTAGCTGTACACATCATGTGACTACACAAAGCACGATGCTAAATCAAGCACAAGAGAAAAGAGGCATGGGATGCAACTGAGAAAAGACGCAATCAGGAGACGCAGTAAACACAAGATGGATGAGGCTCTGCTATAGGAGTAAGAGGCGCACTGTTCTACAGCAAACTTCTTTTTTTATAAGTAGAAAGATACGCTCTAAAATAGCAATAAAAAGTGTGGCACAATAACAGGGTTGTTTATTATCATTATCAGGTATGACGGACTGTACATGTCAGACTTTTACACGACTGGCAATGCCATGGGTCTGTTAACACCCACGTCAGCAGAAGGGCATAGGAATTTTTCAGCTCCATTAATTCTTACGAGACCCCCTTTGTACATTCAGATTGTTGTTGATTGGAATGTCATTGTGTGGCTCATGACTGTCTATGCAAAATTCATAGTCTACTTACATCTTGGTATTTTTAACAAGTAGAGATAGTTATTTTTGTCAGTCCTGATAATCTACCAGATTATCTGCTCTTCAACCAAAAGCTATAGGAATGTCTATGCAAGGGCATTTGAATTTTTGCCTTGAAGATTAAAAAAAAAAAAAAAAGCCAAGCAAATGCTCTTTTGTCGCCTCACAAATCAAAAGCCAGTATTTCTCTTGCACAAAACTGTCATTTGTTGCTCCTTCACTAAGAAACATAACATTGACAGGTTGGTATTTCAAAGTGCACAACACTGGTTCAACCATCATCTTTTTGCTCAGGATAACTAGTTACTTATCCTTCCTGAAGAAAGGCAGCTAAGGGAAGATTCCTTGGCCAAAACAGGCCCCTTCTCTTCCCAATTCATTCAGCCTGCAGGAGGGGGATGGGCTGACAGCCTGTGGGATGGATGTTTGGCAGATAAGTTAGAGAGCCCTTTCTTTGGTTTATGGGCCCTCTGCTCACTCTCCCAATGGGTCAGAAAAGAGAATTATTACACTCAGAAACACTTTATCTGTTCACTTGTTTCTAAAGCCATGTACAAGAATGTTTAGCTAAAGAAAAGCAAATTGTAACAAAGCAGTTGGTAACAGAGATGCTAGTCACTGGGAATTTCTAACAAACTATTCAGGAGCCTCTATTCAAAGGTTTACATTATTTCCTTGACCCTTGAAACTTTTAGCCACCCTGCAGAGAAGCCTGGGTCCCCCTCCTGCTCCTACCCACATCAAGCCAGCCCTAAATCTTAACACTCTGAGGCTCTTTGATATGGAGGGGACCTCCGACCCAGACGAATTGTGGAGCCCATTGTACATGGAGGGAAGGGGGATGGTGCAGGCCTGGAGTACACAATGCCATGAGAAGAGGTCACCAAGAGGCTCCTGGTAGGGGAAAAATTCCCAGAGACACCTGCATGCTATAAGGCAGTGGACCCCAACCTTTTTGGCACCAGGACCGGTTTTGTGGAAGACAATTTTTGCACAAACAGGGAGCTCTAGGGAAGATGGTTTCGAGATGATTCAAGCACATTACATTTACTGTGCACTTTATTTCTATTATTATTACATTGTAATATATAATAATGAAATAATTATACAACTCACCATAATGCAGAATCATTCACTGATAGAGTTTTTATATGAGTCTACAAGCAATTGATTTATGATGGTCTCTGTGCAGTCAAACCTCTCTGCTAATGTGACTCTGTATTTGCAGCCGCTTCCCAGCAATAGCATCACTGCCTCAGCTCCACCTCAGATCATCAGGCATTAGATTCTCATAAGAAGCCACAACCTAGATCCCTCGCATGTGCAGTTCACAGTAGGGTTCAGGCTCCTATGAGAATTTAATGCTGCCACTGATCTGACAGGAGGCGGAGCTCAGGCGGTAATATGGGCAATGGGGAGCAGCTGGAAGCACAGATGAAGCTTTGTTCACCCGCCACTCCCCTCCTGCTGTGCAGCCTGGTTCCTAACAGGCCATGGAGTGGTACCAGTCTGTGGCCCAGGGTTTGGGACCCCTACTATAAGGTTCCTCCAAAAAGACATGAGTTCATACACCAATCCACCAGCGTCACAGCTACTGTTTTCAATTACAGTGTCGCAAAAAAAGCACTGCCATCTGGAAACTGCCTAAAATCTACATTTTTAGACTCTGTCTAAATAACATTCAATTGAGTGACTTTCTTTCTCAGGTTATATCCAGCTGCTTTGGTATCGTAAAGACATAGACTCATAAGTGCCGTCAGGCACATGTGATGGACAGGGCCAGGGAGCCACACCGGCCACTGCACCACTGACAGTCAGTACACCCAAACCACTGAAGTTACAAGCAATATAGCTTCTGCAGTATAAACTCCACCCGGTCACTGTTCACTTAGTTAGCTATGCTGTGCACACCTTTCAAAGATGAGCAATGATAACAGAGGCTTTGCTCTTGAGGATATCAGAAGGGACAGTGTGGAAAGAAGTATAGGATGTAGACCCCAAAAAGACATGGGGGAAAACACCACAGGGGGACTCCACACAGACATACCTGGATGCAGGGGGCAGAGAAAGAATTGGGAAATACTTCAACGTAATCCGGTAGCATTTTGGCATTCATGAAATAGTCACAGGTTGTCACACCTGCAAGGATGAGGGAGGCCACTGTGTGGGACAGAAAACTGGGTGCACCGAGGTCAGACGATTTGTCCAGGAACCTGAAAAGAGCCACCACTTCATTTTGATTGGTATCTTTGGGGTTTGTTTGGGTTTTTTTGTGTGTGTGGGGGCATTGGTTTTTAAAAAGATGAGTCCTAAAAGATAGAAACTTGGTCCAAATCAATAAATAATTCTAAGCACCTCTGAAGGCAGCAGAAAAGGAAAAGTCCACGGCCTGGGATCCGCAGATGGACAGCTGTGTGTCCTTGGGGAGTGACTTAACCCTCAGCTCCTCCCCGATGGAAAGGCCAAGCCCACTTATGCCACGGAACTGCTGGGAGGCGGGAGGGAGGGATTGCAACAAAGCTATACACTTAGACAGTGAGCACGTGCAGGGTATCGCTGCTCCTTTCCACAAGCCAAGTGATAGCAGTCACTCAAATCCCTATGGGAGGATGGAAGGAAGAAGGAAGGATGGATGGAAGGGAGGATGGGTGGATGGATGAAAGGAAGGATGGAAGGAAGGATGGATGAATGGAAGGAAGGATGGAAAGAAGGATGGACGAATGAGAGGATGGATAAATGAAAGGATGGAAGGAAAGAAGGATAGAAGAATGGAAGGAAGGATTGATGGAAGGAAGGATGGATGAATGGAAGAAAGGATGGAAGAAAGGATGGATAAATGGAAGGAAGGAAGGAAGGATAAATGGAAGGAAGGATAGATGGATGGAAAAAGGGGAGAAGGATGTAAGGAAGGATGGATGGAAGGATAGATGGATGGATGGAAGAATGGAAGAAGGATGGATATATGTATGTATGTATGGAAGGATGGAAGGATGAAAGAAAGGATAGAATGATGGAAGGAAGGATGGGTGAATGGAAGGAAGGATGAATGGAAGGAAAGATAGATGGATGGAAGGATGGGAGAATGATGTAAGGAAGGATTGATGGAAGCATAGATGGATGGATGGAAGAATGGAAGAAGGATGGATGTATGAATGTATGTATGTATGGATGGATGGATGGAAGAATGGAAGGAAGGACTGATGGAAGGAAGGATGGATGAATGGCAGAAAGGATGGAAGGAAGGATGGATGAATGGAAGGAAGAAAGAAAGGAAGGAAGGATGAATGGAAGGAAGGATAGATGGATGG
>PVKE010018807.1:5282-29225 GCA_004027555.1 Craseonycteris thonglongyai
ACACACACACACACACACACACACACACACACACACACACACACAGTCTGGAAAATATTCAGCCATGTTAATATAATGAGAATCATTACATGGTGGATACTTTCGGGACAGCAGCCTATCAGCCTATACACACACACCACACATCATACACACACACACACACACACACACGCACACACACACGCACACACACACATATATGCACTCTCTCTTTATATTTATCTATCTATCTATCTATCTATCTATCTATCTATCTATCTATCTATCTATCTATCTATCTATCTATCATCTATGTATCTAGTCTATCTGCCTATCTAGCTGTATGCTGAATGGGCTGAGACAGCTCTGTAACTCAAACAGCAGTCACAAGAGTTTAGAATATGAATAGAAAGCAACATCACAAAAATGAGGATTAATTTAAAGAGAAAATGGTCTTCATATCACGTGAAGGGTTTACTTATAGGCAGTGTGAATGTATGCATACCAGTTATATTTAAAATACCTTATTTAACTCAACTAATAACCTTTTATATTATGAATTGCTAAAGCTGAATCCTTGTGTATACATTTTCAAATCAATCAAATTGTCTTGAGAGTTGTATCCTAGCTGAGACATCATACTAGGTAGGCACTATGATGGAAACAGAAGAGCTCTTTCAGAAATGATGCCTGTCTTGTTAAGCTGAAACCACTGGGAAATGGCAAAGAACAGAAAGAAGCCGAATGTAAGCCATGAGAGCAGGCCAGCATATTAAATATTTATTTATTTTTATTGTTTTTTGACAGAGAGAGAGAGAGAGAGAGAGATACAGAGACAGAGACAGAGAGAGAACTGAACTGGGGGAGCTCCCAGTTCAGCATATGGTTCCGCACGGGCCGGGGCCGGGATTCGATCCCTGGTCCCCGGCGCTGCAAAGTGAGCGTTTAACCCACTGAGCCATCCCGGCTTCCCCTAGGCCAGCATATTAAGATGGGAGGAGTTATATCTGCAATAGTAATTAGCACTTATAAAGTTCTTAATATCTTCAGAGTACTATGTTTACACTTATTTATTCCCTCAATAAACCACAAGATGTAAAGTACAGTTAATAATGCTATTTAAATTTAGGTAAACAAAAACAGTAGAAAGCCAACTGAGATTTACTTAACAAAATATTTAGTAAAATAGGTGAACCAATGCTGAAATTAATCAAGAAAAAATAGAAGACACAAATATATATTATTAAGATAATAATTGAGTATGAGTTAATACAAATATTAAAATAATTATACTTATATTTGAATAATGTCATACCAATAACTTATCAAATGATATAAAATAGTTAGATTGTTTAAAGAACTAAGGCCTATCAAACTAGCCTAAATGACACACAAAAATCTCAGAAAGTTAAAAGCCCTTTAAAAAAAATCCTGTTGGTAGGACTTAAAAATCTAACAACAAATTGCTCTCTCAAACCAATATAATTTTACTGATATTTCCCGAATCTTCATAGAAGATCAAATTCTAGTTTTAGCTTAATTTTTCTAAAGAATAGAAAAAGAGGTTACACTTTTAAATTCATTTTATAAGACTTACATAACCTTGATATTAAAACAAAATTAAGACAGTATAGAATTAATATTTCAAGCCCATATCACTTAGGAGAAAAGATGCCTTCATTCCAAAAACAATATTTGGAAGAAAACACCCATGTATTTTATTGAAAAAGGACCAAGATGATGTTATTTTAAAATGCAATGATTGCTTAATTTGGATAGTCCTATTAATGTAATTCACGTAGCAATACAGTATAGAGAATAAGTCATATGATAATCTTAATAGAAACAGAAATAATCTTGACAAAACTGAACAGACTTTCATATTATAAGCATTTACCAAACTAATAATAAAAAGGAGCATTCTTAATATCAAAATCTGCATCTAACATTATAGTTAAAGGTAAAATATTAGAAGCCTTTTGTTAAATCAGAGAACATGTAAAGTATGTCTATGTGAATTTATAAAGAAAGATAAGTTTAAGCTATACAAAGTACAAGAATTTGAAAGTATATATTTTCAATGTCCTTGATGCAGACTGTCCACATGACATTGTTTTATATGTTGTAAAACATTATATAGTGGCATCATATTAAATCAATTTCATTAAAATGCATTATTTTTCTTAATGCTATAGTTTTGAAATTCATCTGAATTGATAGTCTATACTCCATTACTATACATTTTAGTTATATGTTGTAATGTATGACCTACATAGAAAGAGACCCAATGGGCACTGTAGAAGCATTATTAGTAATAAGAAGAGATTTCAGTAAGATGGCTAGTGACCAAAAGAGTAATAAAAAATAAAAGGTGGAGAAGCCAGGATGATTCAGCTGGTTAAGAACTCGCTTTGCAGCCCCAGGGTCAGAGGATCGAGTCCTGGTCCCAGCCCCAGTCTGTGCAGACCCATATGCTAAACTGGGGTGTGCCCCAGTTTGGTTCCCACCCTGAGCGGCCCTGTACCCACTTGTGAAATGAAACTATGTTGAAAATTAATGACGTACAATTGTGGAGACTGCTCTGGGCCCTCCTCCCTTCTCTCTGTCTCTCTCTGTTTATCTCTCTCTCTCCCTCCAAAACAAAATAAATCTTAAAAAAAAAGCTACATACATTTCCTGCAAAATTATCAAATAGTTTAAAATATTACTATTTAAACAAACAATACAAGTATAATTAATAAATCCAATAAAAATATAAATATATTTTATGGAAGAAATTATAAAAGATTTATAAAGTTCTAAATAAACCATGTATTAATAATATACCTAGCAAACTATAAATAGGTTTTCTTGTGTTACTAAAACAAAGAAGCTCTAGTAACTAAGTTAATATTAAAATAATATTAATAGCGTTTTCCACTAATGACATATTAAAAGCATGAGAACACAAGGTGTACTCAATGGAAAAATATATACAATACCTATGACTGGCATAGATCAATACTGAGAATATATAAACTGATCATACAAATAAATAAAAAAGAGATCAATAAAAATTTGGGAAAAATACATGAATAAACAAATCACAGAAGAGGAAATAACAAGAAAATATCAGAGATTTTTAATCTTTCTAATTATCCTGGCAAGGAAAGAAAAAACACAATTACATAGAACTTTTACCTAATTGAAATAAAATTAAATCCAGAAAATCTATAAAAAGGGTACACACATATTGGTGCACTTTGAGGAGCAATATGGCAATATCTGGTATAGTTAAAGATAAGTTGATCAGAAAACCTAACAATTTTACAAATGGTGTTGCACGTGAATATACTTTGTTGGTGTCACTGTAATTGCAAAAACCTGTAGCTAACCTAAAAGCTCACCAATAGAAAAGTGGACAAATTATTATATATATAGTTATACCCTGCATTTGTAATATGTTATATATTAAAATTATATACAAAATATACAAATAGTACAACATATATTATAATATGTATACCATATATAAATTATAGTATATATAGACACACACAGAGAAATTGGCATAGTAGTGAGAAGGAATGAAACAAAGATAACCATAACTATATGCATTAAATAATTCCCTGATCAAAATCAACATACTTAAAGAGGATACATGAGTAATGCTACAGTGTACATGTTGTGCATTTCCTTTGGGACACACTGGTATGCAATTGTATTGGATTTTTATGTAAGAGAGGAATTAGTGGATCACATATGGGTACTTCTTTATATTTGTGTAGAAGAATTTGACAGTTTTTCCAAAGTGATGGTTTCTGTTTACATTACAGGGACATATAAAAATTTCAGTTACTCCACATCCTAGCTAACCCTCGGTATTCTCAATTTTATGAAATGTAGCCACATCCATCATCTGGAGTGTGGTCATAACCATGTATTTTCTGTTAATTTGAATATTACTGTGACCTTCAAGTGATCCCAAAGCTTATCACTTTTCCCCCCTATTTTGAATGCTTAGAAACTAAAACTCACACTAATTACTTCAAATTTGTTCATAAACAGTTTAACTGTATAACCTATCTCTGTTCACTATTTACCCCAACATTATTCCTTTATTGGGCAACACATATAGGGCCTCAGATATGCTTGATTCTAACTTATCCTCCATAAAGACTTTTTAATTTAATATTATCTTGTGGTTTTCTGTGATTTTCACAATACAGACACATTATATTAATTTTCTTGTCAATACAATTTCTCTAATGCAAGCTCCCAACAAAGAAAATATCTATCTCCATACATATGATTTTGAATTTATTTCTTCATAGTGCTTTATACCATTGCAGAGCAGGTTTGTCATATTTGGGGACAAATTCAGTAAGTCAATCTATAAGCCTTGTCAGCTGTTTTGGAGTTCTTGGAAATTAGCTATCATTGAATGAGTAAATTCAGATTCTGCTGCAGTGAAAAAAACATCTAGCAATTGCTTCCTGAGTCTCTCTTAATGTTGGAGTTTTCCCTCTTGGTTATACTTTGTATCTCTTTCAAAAGATATGTTTAGATCAATAATGAAATGATATTCACTCTTAAACTTTGCCTGGGGCCTTGAAAAACACACATGGCCTTTCTTAAAAAAAAATGCCTTCATTCTCTTACACTTTCACTTTTGCTTTGGTTATATTTGAAATAGTCTGGGTTTTAAATTTAAGCAACCTGGGTTCATTTTTTTAAATACTGAAGGAAAAATACTAAGGACAACAAAACAATTGTTTTATCTCCTGTTCAGTTGTCCACAAGAAATTCATATATCAGGTCTAGTGAGAAATAATAAAGGTTTTTTTAAGTAAAAAAATAGAACCCGAACCTCTGATTGTATCTAAACATTTACATAGAAGTCAAATATAGCAATTTTCACTTATAATATGCTAATTAATCATACTGAAAAAGTATTGTTCATATGTCCTAATGGGTAACTGTAACTGAACAATATTAAAATAAATAGTTCTCAGGGAAGTATGTAGCAGAATTTAGAAATTTATTTTTAAATTATGCCATTTTCAATCAGATATTCATGTTGGAACTGTTATGACTTCACAGGTAAAAAAATGTTGTTGTTTTTTAAGATTTATTTTATGGTTCTGGGAGAAGGTGAGAACTCAAGTGTACAAGAGAGACAGAAGGGAGGAGGGCCCAGAGCAGTCTCTATAGTTGTACATCATTAGTTGTGACATAATTTCATTCCACACGGAGGATGTGGCGCTGCGTGGGGTGGGAACCAAACTGGGGTCTCCCACAGGCATGAAGCTTTGCTACCGTCCTGGCGGTTACCAGTTGTGCCACAGTTCAGCATATGGGTTCCCATGGGCCGGGGCAGGGAGGAATTCAATCCCCAGACCTCATGGTAGCAAGGCAAGTGCTCAACCTGTTGAGCTATCCTGGCATCCCCATGTTCCTTTTTTCACCAAATCCTATGTGTTTGACATAGTGCTGGAAACTTAGTAAATATTTGGTAAAAGTATTTTTAGTTTATAAGCAAAATGAATAATGTAATGATTTTAAATCTGGCAGGAGCATACAAGATGAATACGACTAGAGGAAGAAAGAATAATTCAATTTTATGGTAGTATTTTGGGTATGAAAGACTATTCATATTCTTGGTTAAGAATGTTAACCAAGGTCACTTCAGTGGGAATGGAAAGGAGAGAACATAGAAAGATATAAAATCAGTTTCTACATAAGATCTCTGTGGCTTATACCTTACTGAGGAGAATAACAACATGAGGCCAGTTTTTAGATGCATTTGATCACACTGAAATTATTTTGCTGTTCTTTATTTTATGTTGGACTGTGCTACAACCAACATTTTATTCATTGCATCTTTACTCTGAACTTCCTAAAGGCTCTTTCTCTTTTTTTTGAAACTTCTCTATCGGGAGTATTTTTTGTTGGTAGTGTAGAAACACATTTTTCAAAGAATTTATTGTGACTACAAAATCAAGTGCTCCTAATATTGAGATACGGTTCCATTTTAAGTCATGTTAGTATTTCCCTGCCTAAAGTAAAGCCCAGACCTTCAAGGAGCAAATTTATTTATTTCACTTTATATTTGTAACTTCTGGACGTGGTATATTATTTGCAAAAAACACCTATAGTTGTTCAAGTGAAGTAATATTCTTGGCTCTTAAGGGGTCTTTTTCAAAGAGAAGCAACTGATGTAAAACTTGAATATCCAATATAAGTTAAAGGGAACCATTTCCCTAATACCTGAGGGAGTCTGCTTGGAAATTAATCATTATCATTATCTTCAGGCAGTGTGATGAGCACCAGAAAAGCTGGGTATTATTCACTCTGAGAGCTTTGAGGGCATGCCATACATCACCTTGTTGCTTCTTAATGGACTTTAACAAAGGAAAAGGGTGTGTGAGGAACAAGAACTGCAATAGTTTCCCATATAGTGAGAATATTTAACAATGAATATACCATATGAAATTCACATATTTTCAGGAATCAGGAAGAAAATATAAATATACTTCATTCCTTATTTTTACTGTGTTATCAAGAATAGTATAATTTTTATAATTGAAATTTAGATTTGGCTATACTGTTTTGTGGTAGAGATAAAGTTAAAATTCAACCATCACAAATCCTCTCTGGTATCCACTATTTATGGCAAAGGTATGATGTTTGCTAAATTTTCCAAATCTTAGTCACATTGGAAATTAATATGTTTTGGAAATAAATTAATTTGGTAAAACAATAACTGAGGCAAATAAGCTATGTGAACAACTTGACTTTGTTTATGAATTGTTGTTCAGTTAGATATGTTCCGAGACTGGATCAGGGAACATGACATATAATGTATAGTTAGCTATTGACTTATGAATCACCATATTTTGCAATTTCTTTTCTTATTTCTAATCAGATATAAGAGAAGTTTTGTGGTATTTACTGGAACTTTACCTCATTCTCTTTCCTTAAAGGCCAGATATTCCCAAACTTTAATGAGTATAAGTATCACCCAGGGAGTTTGCCAAGAATCTTAATGCCCAAGACAAACTTCATGCAAATTAAATCAGAATATCTGGAGGTATAAGAATCAGTAATTTTTCAGGTTTCCTAGATGATTCCATTATGCAGCTAAGATTAAAAACCAATGCTCAGGATTCTGAATTTCCTTTTTCTCATGATCGAGTGTGTTGGATGAGAATATTAAATGCTTGATATAAAGCTAAAGGTCTAATTTCCATATTCAAGTAAAGCATCAAAAGCTATGAACCTTATATCCAGATGCTCTTGCTCTCGCATTCCTCGTTTGCTTCATCCTAAGGCAGACTTCTTGCTATGAATTTTTCACTCTTAAGGCATCTGAGATAAAGAGACTTGGTCCATTTTTCCTTTAACAGAAAAAGATCTATTCTGCTCCTTGGATTTTAATTACACTTTTCAGGAATCAATTCTATCTAAATAAATGAATGAGATGATTAGCGAGTAATGCCAGCCAGAGGCTTGAAAATCTAATTCAATATGTATTTAATTTTAAACATGTAGCTTTGAAATAAATGTCAGGTATTCACCACAGTTAAATGGCAGGTATTCACCAGTAAGTATGATACATATGTTTCTTTGGACTATTTCTGGGGATTAATTTTGTTCCTTTAAATGGGCCATGTTTTCCTCTTTTATTGTATACCTATGGTCTTTTGCTGAAAATCAGGCATTTGAAAAACAGCTACCTCTCCCAGTCTTTGCAGATTGGCATAGAAGACCTCCAATGATTTACAGACTCCTGAGCTTTGAGATAAACCTGGAATAAAGGCTTAAGGTCTTCTCAGGTTTTCAGAGCATGAGTCATGGGGTTGGACACAAATATGTCATTTATTCATTCATTCATTCATTTTTTTATTTCCCCTGGCTGCTTTTATTTTATGTTTTATAATTTTATTGTTAAATTTATTGGGGTTACAGTGGTTAGTAAAAACTACATAGGTTCTAAGCACACAAATCTGTAGTACCTTGTCTATATGTTGAATTATATGTTCAACATCCAAAGTCAATACTCCTTTCATCACAATATATTTGCCTTCTAGTTCCTCCTCACCCAGCCCCTTCCCTCTTTACCCTCAGGTAACCACTAAACTATTGTCTTTGTCCATAAGTTTTTATTTCTTTGTTGCTTTCAGTTTTATATTCCACATATCAGTGAAGTCATATTATTCTTGTTTTTTTTCTGTCTGGCTCATTTTGCTTAGCTTGATGATTTCATGGTCTATTCATTTTGCCACAAATGGGAGTATTTCATTTTTTCTTATAACTGAGTAATATTCCATTGTGTATGTGTACCACGGTTTCTTTGTCCAGTCATCTATCAAAGGGCACTTTGGTGGTTTCCATGACTCGACTGCTGTGAACACCACTGTGCTGAACATTGGGGTGCATCTGTCTTTGCAGACTAAGGTTTTCAAAATTTTTGAGTATATACCCAGAAGGGGTATTGCTAGGTCATATGGAAGCTCCAGTCCTAGACCTGCATGCTTTTAAATATCAATTTTCTAAAGAGTCTCACTCCAGCTTCTTGTCAGGACTTTAGATATTCTATTATATCCCTCTTTCCATAATATTTGCCCCTATGTATCTATGACTCTGAAATTTGCCTCTGAAGTTCCCTTCCCGAGATTCAAACTGTACTTCGATTTACTGAGTTCTAGTCAAGTGAGACATATACAAGTCCCTGGGGCATTCCACCAATAAATCAGAAAATTTTAAACAAGTTCCAATATGTTCCTTCTATCCTGAGGGAGGAAACTGGGAATTAGGCTATTTCAATTAGACCACTCTATTTTACATGGGGGTTAGGGTAGGGCAAGTATAGATGAAAATGCTATGAAATATCATTTAAATATGACTTATTCTTGATTTGATTGCTGCAGATCTTTGATTGATTTCCAAAACTCCTTCAAAGTTAGTCATCTATAATTGTTTCCTCGATATTTCTATGGGAGAATGAGACCTGACATTTCTTAGTTCACCATCTTGTTGACCTTTAATACATACCGTATACATGTACATACACATGTATATATACACATATACATATACATTTAATTCACATAATTAGTATTTGTACTGAGTAAGATTGTTAGATTCCTGACTTTTCCCCTCCATTCTCGTTGTAATGTAATAGATGGCCTTAAAAATAGTTTTTAATATCAATACACGGGATATTTTTCAGTGTTGAATGTGTCTTTTGTTTAAAGGAAACACTAATTTTGTGTTTTAAATCATAATTCTGCTCTAGTGCTACAGAAATTATTACAGTCATCCTGAGATAAATAGATGCAAGATGTTAGACAATAAATAAATCTCACTTAATGCATAGAGTTATGTAATAATTAAATATTAGGACTTCTGTATTAATTGTCTCTTAACTGTAAATCAGTAGCTTAGAATATACAGCATTTATTTATCTCACTAGTCTGAATGTCTGCAATTTAGACTATGATCAGCTGGTCAGTTTTTCTAGTGTTGGTTGTGCTCACTTACATATTGTGGTCTTCCGATGTAGGCTCACTCACTGCAGCTAGAGGTTGGCTACTTTAGGTTCGTCTTGGCTGGGACTATTTTGGTGATTTGGATGTTCTCCATGTATTATATATTTCAGCAGCTCAGTCTAGGCCTAATCCCATGATGATGGAAAAGATACAAGAGAGAAAAATTCAGTACACAAGTGAATATAGCATTGGAAAAAGCAAGTCACATGGTTGAACACAGTGTCAAGTGACAGGGCAGATCACTATGATTTAAGTGGTAGGAGACAACGAGGTAACATGGTAATAATGATGGATATAGTAAGGTTGACTAATTGGGGATGTCATTCAATAGTTCACAACCTGAGAAGAAAAGCTTTACTATAATCTTAAGCTTTCTCAAAAATGAATTATGAAATGTTTCAGTTATCAAAACACTTCTGGTATAACTCTTGGTTATATTGTGGTAATCTAATTAGCTTTAAATTATTAATTTTAATTAATAAAGTTTAATTTTCCATCTACTTGGTCCTTTAGAACATAAAACAGTAATTCATTTTCACTATTAATATTATATAAATAACCAGTAACTGGGAAGCAAAGGAGGCAGTACATTATGTCTTTCACTCATATAATTCTTAGCTCAAGTTTTAGTTCAAAAGTGTATTATTAATTTCAATTATTTGGGGAAGCCGGGATGGCTCAGTGGGTTGAGCGCTCACTTTGCAGCGCCAGGGACCGAGGATCGAATCCCGGCCCAGGGCCACGCAGAACCATATGCTGAACTGGGAGCTCCCCCAGTTCAGTTCTCTCTCTGTCTCTGTATCTCTCTCTCTCTCTCTCTCTCTGTCAAAATAAATAAATAAATAAATAATATACTATAATTTCAATTATTTGATTCATATACTATTAACTTGTATACCTATTGGAAATGAATACATGTTCTTCCTTTATCTTACTTCTTGAATCAGGGACTAACCTTGATACTTTTACCAAAAAAATCCATGTGTTGACTACCATATAATGAAACTGTGGTGCTCAACATATCCCTGAGGCAGCTACTCCATGAAGGAAAATCTAATTAAGTCATGATATTTCCTAAAGATGTAATATGTTAAAGAAGAATAATGAATTTGAGACTAACAAAAGTGAAAAGCATGGAGAGCATAAAAGAAATTATTGTAGATAACTGATCAATTAATCACAAACAGCCAATTATGGGGATGCCAGGATAGCTCAGCAGGTTAAGTACTTGCCTTGCAATCCCAAGGTCCAGGGTTTGATTCCTGACCTTGGCCTGTGCAAAGCCCATGTGCTGAACTGTGGTGCATCTGGTACCACCAAGGTGGCTCAGTGGTGAAGGTTCTTGCCTCACATGCAGGAGGTCCCTAGTTGGGTTCCTGCCCCATGTGTCCCCACATCCTCCTATGTGGAATGAAACCATGTCACAAGTAATGATGTACAACTTTGGAGATTGCTCTGGCCCTTTCCCCCTTCTCTTTTTCTTTCTCTCTCTCAAACAATAAAATAAATCTTTTAAAAAATAAAATAAACAGTTATTTATTATATATCTTTACTCTGTCAACACTGTATTACATATTACCAGGAAAAACATATAATGTACTTGATTTCCAATGCTAAAATGAATTTGCATTTAATTTTTATTACCAGAACTTATTTTCCCCTCCAAATAAAATAACCAGAAATCAAACTACAAAAGGGAAAGAAGTATGGAGGTTTACTGACATCTACTCATTCAGTGTTATTTTGCTCAATTTTTCTACCTCGGCACTCGGCAAAACACTTAAGTATGTGTACAATGCAATTCAAAAAATAGTTGAATCTATTGTGTTGTGGATAAGAAATCAAGCAGCAGAGATACAATTAAGTGACCCAAATTAGCATAGATATTTACTAATATTAGTTGGAAATCAAAAGTAAGGCAACTAGCTCCCATTTTTGTTTATAAGGGAATGCTAAGAAATAGCTTTTATGCTTTTGTTTGATTTTTGTTTTATCGGCTATAAACTGTCATTCCTTTAAAGCTTAGAGGTAACAAGTATAAAGTTGTTTGGAGTAATTGAAATTATAAGGCTATTCAAAAGAAACAAAAAAAAGCAGGTCATGTTTCAGAATTTTCTTTTGCTCTTTAGGCCATGAAAATCTCCCTCGGTTTTGAGACCTAGTGAACACACACCTTAGTGTACAAACTGTCAACTATGTACCCAATTGTGGACACAGCTGAATGAATTGAAAAATAGAGAGCTGCTGTCTTCTTTGCAGCTGTCATTTCTAATTTCTATTGTAAATAAATTTTGAATATCTCTTAGTTTTGTTTTACTTTAATTCTGATATATGAGATTCTGAAAGTTGGTAGCTACAAATAAAGTAAGAATATTGAGTTCACTGCATCTTGAAAGCCTGAAAAATACCTAAAATTGTTCTGTTTGGAGCAATATATTACATTTAAAATATCTAATTGTTTATTTATCAAAATATTTTCTACATAAGAAGAGAAATTAAGACTGGTCTCATATTCATCACAACAACATTTTAAAGCGTAGATGAAAATGTTATCACCAAATTTGTGTGGAAATAAATTATGAACCAAGCAAGCTTAGTATATTGGCAAGTTGTGAATCAATTGAATAGGAAGATGTTCTCATAAAGTATTTCATATTAGACATTATTGAAAAAAAATCAATGATAAATCTAGCCAACCAAGAAGTAAAACAATATAAGGAATTGAGAAATGAGGAAGCTTTTGTAAATAAGTGATCTTGAGATTTTAGACTTGGAACTGAGTCTAGCAATTTAGAGAACTGTTGTTGCACAATAGAATGTCTATAAAATGAAAATGATATAAGCATACATAATCAAGAAATAAGGGCAGGATGTTTGGGAGGATTGTGTGCAAATCACTTTTTTATTCAAAGAATATTTATTGATACCAACTATATTGAAAAAATAATTTACAAAATACTCCAAAAACGTAATTATTATATTTTTTCCTAAATTTGGTAAATTTTTCTTGCAAAAACATAACTTACTATTAAATTATGTGTAATGCACAAACTCTTTTGGTTTATTTTGTTTATTTTTCATTCTTTAAATTCAAGACTATATTAATTTAATATATTGTATTCTTATATTGCATCATGTCTAGGATGATCTAGATAAGAACAATCTCTCCTCATTCATTTTCATAGCTATAAATAAATGGATAGAAACATCAATAGATTTCTGGAAACAGGTATGACTTATGTAACAACTGCTTTCCCTCAGTAGTAAGTTTGAAGCTTTTTTCTTTTCTGTAATATTTTACATTTTAAATAACTACCATAAAGTATTTTATTAATATAATTAAGGCATGTTCCTACACCACAAAATTTTTTTCAGTTAGAGCCTACCTCGATTTAGACAAAGTTCATAGTTTGAAGGCACATTCATTCAGACTGCCAAGTCTGCTCAAGGCTTCAGACATTAACTACAATGAGTCAGGGTCCAACTTCAAGATAAAAGGGAGGAGTCCACAAAAGACTACCCACACTTTTGACACCAACTGCAAATTCAGTGGGAAGGTAAGGGAGAAGCCCCAAATCACACTGAGTTTTATATTTTTCATTCCTCAGGTCATACTATCCTGTTGGAATTAAGGTAACAATATGCATGAAATATGGTCAACCATGGGAAATTCGTACAGGCTTCAGTGCCCAGAGTTTTTCTTGGGACTTCATTACATATGTAAGCTTAATCTATTGTCCACATGGTTGATTTTCAGATCAAGTGGTAACATGTGACCCAAAATTCCCACTCTAAATCACATGTTTGGTTTTTCTGACATGGCCAGCCTCACTCTAAGTCTGTCAAGTGTGATCAAACCTCACCTTAAATCACATTGTTATTATATGGCTACCCAAGATTCCCAAGAAAATAAAGATTACCTCAAAGGAGATGAGGTCTCTCTTTGGAGAAGGTAAAATTCTTTATTGCACAGAGCCCTATTACTTCAAAAATTTACTTCTACAAAGAATTACCTATACTTATAATCTCCACCTATTCACCTTTCTTTAACTAACCAAATCTATAATAATAGCTTGGCATTCATCATCATCAGCATCATTATCATCATTACAATACAAACTGAACACATAGTGAATACCAGACAGCAAATTACTATTATTAACTCACTTAATTTCCAACTTTCCAGTGACCTAAGCACTACTATTATACCATTTCGCTGACAAAAAAGAAAAAACAAACAACAACAACAAAACAACAACAACAACAACAACAAAACATAACAACAACAAAAAACAACAACAAGAAAAGTTAAATTACATTTCTTAGGTCACATAGCTGCTAGGTAACAAAGCTAAGATTCCAACCTCAAAAGTCTAAGGCTGGAACATACATGCTAACCTACACATGTCAACAAATAAATTCCTAAAGATTAATAACTTTCATGGTGCTAAATCCAATATACTCTTTTATTGCTCACTTTATGTGTCTTCCTACTTCCTGTCACATTTAATATGTATGAACACACACACACACAACTCCGGCTTTGAACACAAATATTTGGGTTTTAATCTTTACTCAGACATGCTGAATGATTTTGGGAAATAAGCTCTCGTATTTATCACTTCAAGATTTTGTGAGAATTAAGTAAAAAAAAAAGATTGCTAAATTTCATCTATTCTATATACCTTTTATATACCAATTTTCCAACATGCTCCTCAGTTTTGCTGTGTATACCACAACCCAAGCCACCAACATCTCTTAAATAATGTACTTCAATTGCTTCTTCTTCTTTCTACTTCTGTGTAGCTCTTTCCAAGAAACTGATAGTACTTTGTTAAAAATGACCATAACTAAAATCCAAAATTCATCATGTTACTACTCTGTTTAAAATTCTTTAGTTAGTTTCTGTTATTAGAATAACATGCCAAATCCTTACGTTGCACAAAGCTCTGTGCTCTACAGCCATTGCTACATTCGTAGCCTAAGATCTTAACCTTTTGTGTCCCTGACAAATTGGCCATCACTAAGAACTATAAAAGTGGTAAGGTCCCTTTAGTCTAATGATTGTCACTCTATGTGGGATACATACTCTCTCCATTTCTTTCCACAAAGATAACACCTATTCACTATTTAGATCTCTCCATTGAAAGCTTAATATTTATTTCCATATATACATATATATTATATAGTATCAACATATACTAATATATTATATAAGAATATTATATATCATATATTAAACAAATAATTGCAAAAATAGTTATAAGTAATCCCTTGTAGACTAGGCTTTCTTTGATAACAGAAAACAATGCAATCTTCTTCATCCATTGGTTTTCTAATACCTTCTGAATAGTAGGTGATTAATAAATAGTTGTTAATTAAATAAATGAATGAGTTGCAGGATAGATGGCAGATAATTCTTCACTTAACTTTGCTTCAGTAAAAAAGACAAAAACAAACAAACCCAAATCTGATTATACCAAATTATGTTAATGAGGGGTGGGTGAAGACAGTGAACCAGAACATATAAAAAGTCATGAAATGCAAATATTATATAATTTAGGATTTTAGCAACTTCCTCTTTATAGAAATCTCTACAGGCTATATCCTATATTTTATAACTATTTTGAGTCAAAAGCTATTATAATAAAGACGAAAGGCAGATGCATACCAGGAAGAATTTCTGGCCCATATGATTCTTCACTTTTTTTCCTTGTCAAAGTTATTGGGGTGACATTGGTTAGTAAAAATTACATAGGTTCCAGGTGCACAATTCTATAGTACTTCATCTCTGTGTTACAATATGTGTTCACTACCCAGTCAGCTTTGTTTCTATCACCATATATTTAGCTCCCCTCCCTCTCTCCTAGATTCTTTACTTTCTGACGAAAGCTGTCACGTAGTTAAATAGTTGCTTTACTCAATGGAATAACAAAGAACGGTTATTAGTTTTTATTGTCACATGGAAGCAGACAAATATCTTCCCTGTTTGAAATAACTGAGCTGGTTTTATTGTAAAAGAAAAAAAATAAAAATACTCAAACTCCCATTTTTATATATATTTGTCTGATTTACCTTCTAAAATATTTTATCTTATTTTTTATTTTCGGAGACCTCATGGGAATGAAGTGACTATCTACTTAGAGAGACTCTTTTCCATGTTATTTCTACTAGCTTGTAGCTAAAAATTAGTAGATGTATTTATTTAAAAGAAGACCACAGCCTTTGTCTAACTTGGTCAGTGTCTTTTTAAGTTAATAAAAAATGTACATAACTTAAAAATTTTAAATCTTTGCATCCAGGCAAAAAATTTCAAACTTAATCTTGGCATTTGTTGAAATTAGAAGTGTACTATTAGGGGTTGTGTTATTTTAATTTTGGTCCCCAGCTTGCAGATTGAGCTTAACAATTATTAGTATAATTAGTATTGTAATCTATTTACTCATAGCAATATCATCAAGAATTATCAGGTCCCTTAATATATTGCTAAATCAGCATATTAATTTACAGATGCTTATATACACAAACAATAAGAACATAAAAAAAAATGGCCAGTGAAAATAACAGTTGAATTTCCTTCCTAAATTGACATATTTCTTATTTAACCAATAAAATACTAGGAAAGAACTCAAGTCACGTATGGAAAGAACTACATGCAATTTATAGGTGGGCAAAACTAATGTGGTTCACTTTCCCAAATTACTCAGGTAAGACTGTTTCTGACCCAACTTGATTTCCCTTCCAATTATTTTTTCTGGATTTTTCTCTCATGTTATCACAGTAGAACTTGCATTTTAGGATGTCAGTTTTCCATTTCATCTTCATTTTGGACAACAATTCCCTAATTTTTATTTACAGTTCTATCCACTCCATCCTTATGAAGTGTTTCTACTTCTAGAGAAGCTGCCCACTCCTCAGATGCCTCAATCATTCAGCATGATCCATCACTGGCTATAACTATGAAAGTGTGAGTGAACACATAATAACTCAGACTAAGAAACAGTTTATATAAGCTTCTACAACCTTACATAGTAAGTTAGCTTTTAACTGTATAGTTTTCATAAGTATAAAATAAAATGATTACTAACATTACACTTGTTAAAGTTCTTATATTAGGTGTTTATGAGTAGAAACTAAACTCATAATTCTAAATTCCAACATAAAATATGCAAGATAAAAACATTAACTTTAATTCTATAGGTTAGTCTGTATTTATTTAACTTTATGATAATGGTGACAATTAACTATAGCAGAGTTATTCTCATTAGAGAACAAAACAGGCTCACTGATTACTATGCTGGCTCTAAGCCTTCACGACTTAATGAATGCTAAAATATTAAAATCTCATCCAGTTTACCATGGAGCCATAATTTACTAGAATAAATGCATAATAATCAATTGGACTTCAGAGGTAATTTATGAGAAATATTCTCACAGAGGATGATGATAATTTACTTTCAATTAGCCCAGCTTGATTTAAATCATTGATTGCCACATGTTTAACAATAATTTAGTAATAATGAAATTAATCTGCCTATTTTTAGATAAAATTATTAAAGAATCCATGGTGAATTTTAACTTTAAACATGAAGGTTTATAAATATCTTCTCACAAATTTTCCACCTGGGATTGGCCTTTCCTTCCAGAAACTGTAAAATTTATAGGAAACCTTCTATGAAAATATTGAGGCCCCGTGCATTATACTATGCCTGCCCCTGCCTTCAAGTTATCTCCAGAGGTACCAAGATCAAGTTGGTAGAAACCTGATTCTTCCAAAATTATGTTGATGATATTTACTTTCAGGGACTTAAAAAAGATATGGGCAGAATTAGTTCTATTTTGTGATTTCCCATCTTAAAATAAAAGAAACAGATCATAATATTTTTTCAAATTATAGTCTAAATCTGAAATGTATTATAATCATTACTAATTATTAATAAGTAGATATTATCCTAATTATGCTAAAATGGGTTTATAGAACAATTTATATATTCAATAATTTTAGGAAATGAAAAAAATTTATCAAAAGTAGCAACTTCTAATGAGATTGAACTCATTTCAGCACACTATGGATTTAAATAAGATTTCTTTTTCCCATGGGTTAAATATTAGAATACATAATTTGTTCTTTCTGTGCAAGAATGAGATCACTTTGCAGGGTTCTATATTACCACTTGAGCTGGGACTGAGGAAAATGCTAGTAGAGTCCCATGTCTCAACAGAAGCGTGATGGTTCTTCAGGTTTGATGCAGAACACCCTCTCATGAGTAAGCTTTTGCCAAAGAGCAACTGTGCTTGTCTTATCATTTTGACAGCCTCAGAATGGTAATGCTGTGTTTATTTTTTAAGTGAAAGTGCCCGTGGAAAAATAATGTAGCAACATAAGAAGAAAATAGAATACTCAGAGTGCTGCTATTTTCTTTTACTTGAAAGCCAGTGTCAGTAGAGGGAAAAGAAACATCACGGCAAAATGTTGCAGGACAGCTGACATTTCTTCTCCTACTTCTGTCATCAAATACTTTTCTGATCTGGGAAAAGTCACCTTTCATGGTGTCAGTTGCATTTATAAGAAGGATGGGAGCTAGGTGGCCAAAGGAATGAGAATTTCTCAACTAATTTCTACGTCAGTATTGCCTTTTAAAAATAAATTAAAGGCAGGTGTTGGACATTCATAACACACCTACTGAATTAGAACCTCTGTGCCTGAAATGAGACAAATGTATGCTCAAGTTCCGTAGATACTATTTCTGAACACTCCTGGAGCAGACAAATTGTTGATCTTTCCAGCTTTGGTGTTTCTCTCTTTCTATGGTTTCACTAATATTAATTAATAAGGGAATAACTCTGGAGATACTATTTAAACAATAAAAATGTACTTTTAAAATTGTGTGTGTGTGTACATGTGTGTGTGTGTGAAGAGATAAAGACAAGTGAGAGACAAAAGAGAACACAACAGAAGACATCTCTATAACTGGTACTCTGTTAAGTGCTGCAGATAAACAAATAAATTATGAGAAATAATTTCCTGCTCTCAATTAGAGCAGTCGTCACAGAGCCAACAGTTAAAATGACAAGTAAGGCAGAGATTTAAAAAATGCTGATATATCCTATAGTTATGGAGTTCACAAATGCTGTTGAAAAGGATCATGTAGAACATTTTCAGGCAAAAATGGAAAGGTATACTTTAGGTATAAGGAAAAAAAGCACAAACAAATTATATAGTGATTGGTAGCATTTTTAAAAATTGCAGAATTGGGAAAGATATTATATCTCTTTTCATTTAGTGAGGGACTTTGAATATTCATATATAAAGTTTGCTCTTAATTTAATGGATACTAGAAAAAAAATGAATATTTATTATAAGATCTGGAAGGAGCATTTAAAATGGCTTCAGGATATTAGCTGGAAATTAAAATGAATAGCACTTCATTGTGAACTTACTATATGCTACTCTACTAGCTACTAGGTTTACTGGTGGGTTTTTTTTTTAAATATAATATTTATTTTTGGTAGGTAATTTTCTCCTCCAGTTTTCAACTGAGGTTCAGAAAGGCCACAGTCTCACAATAACAGACATATAGCTATGCATGTTTCTTTTCTATTCATGAAGCTGGCAGGTTTGGAAATCACTCAAACCTTTGTTTCCTTTTGGGAAACTTGTCCGTATTCAATAAAATTAATAAAAATTGTTACTTTAAAATCATTTACAAAGTACACTTTATGAGTGATTTCATCTATTCCCTTGGTTCAATTGTTATCTTATGCTTATATATATATATATTTTTTCATATATATATGTGTGTATGTATATATATATATGTATATATATATACACATACATGTTTGTGTGTATGTGTGTGTGTGTGTGTATATATATATATCCTTCAGAAATATATTCAAAAAAAGTAAATTATATTTGTTGAGAAATAAAACAGAACTGAAGAGAAAAGGAATGGAGGCCCTTGTCCTTATATTCATAATGAAGCTCCTACAACCAGGGAGGTGCATACACACTCAAGCATGCTTCTTAACTGGCTCTCCAGGGTGTTTTCCGAAGCTTTTGCTTAGAGAATATTTAGTACACTGCATTGTAATTGTTAACAAACAAAATTCATAAGGTCAGGGACTAGGATTTTTTTGTTAACTTTTGTGCTCTTGAAACTAAATAGTTCTTGGACTTAGTGTTTAATAAACATTTGTTGCATAAAGGTGTTATTAAATAAATTCCTACTGAGACCATTTATCACCCTATGTTCAACCAACATGGGATAACTTAAACAACCAAAATTAAAATAAAAGGTTGTATTAATCAAATACAATTGATTACCTATTATATAACAAGCAACATTATAGAATCCTGAGGACGCTGGGATGGCTCAGCAGGTTGAGCGCTCGCTTTGAAACCCCAGGGAATAAGGATCGAATCCTGGCCCTGGCCCATGTGAACCCACATGCTGTACTGGACCCAGTTCAGTTCTTGCCAGGGCCTATGTGGGAGGCTCCTGGCTCAGATCCTGCCCTGTGCAGCCCTGCGCCCACCTGTGGAGTAAAACTATATTGAAAACTAATGTCGACTATGGAGACTGCTCTGGGCTCTCCCCCTTCTCTCTGTCTCTCTGTTTCTTTCTGTCAAAAAAAAAAACACCACAAAAAAAATCCCAACATTATAGAATCCAGGCATATAGTGGTACACAAGTGGTTCAGGGTTATTGTCTTCATGGATCCTACCCTCTGGGAAAGAAATGCATCATAAATATGTTAGTAAAGAAGAACAATATGCAAAATTTAGTAAAGAGAATAAACAGGGGAATGAAATAAAATGGAATTGTCAAAATTGGCCTGACTTAGATAAAGTGGTTTGAAGATGAAAACTTTGGTTTAAGGAGCAAAGGATACAAATAAGATAGCATTTGCAAAGCTGGAAATAGGACATTCCAATCAAATTAAAAAAGGGTTCGATGTTTAAAGAACAGAAAAGGAGGCCTGTATATTTGAAAGGAAAAGGAGGTCTTTCTAGTTCATAAATAATACAGAATTGGAGAGGCAAAAAAGAGTCAGATCATGTGGAGACCTTAAAGAATTCGCATGCTATATATATATATCTTATAATAATATAAGATCCATGGAAAGCCAAAGGCATTAAGCATGATCTGAGTTGAATTAAAAACATAACCCTGCCTGTTATACAATGTAGTATAGGCTCATAAATAGAAATAAAGACAAAAGTCTAAGTAATCATAAAGAGGTGATAGTATTTCGGAATCAAGTTAATATAGTAACATTCACAGAGAATGATATTTAGTGCCCTTTTTTGGCACTACACATTTCTTGGTATAATACAAGAAGGTTATCCTCTTTTATCAAAAATCACTCACATTTCATCGTAAATAAGTCCCCTTTTATCTAGTTCATATTTTATTTTCATTGAGCACACTATGTTTGTGGTAAGAGAAAAATCAAAACAATACAGTACATTATATAATGAAAAGTGGATCATACTTACTCAAATGAACATGTTTTGATCCGGGGTTTTATGCAATACTTCAATTTCAAAAATACTGACAGGTCTACAAAAATATTTGGGAAAAACTGACTTACAGACTAAAATATGTTGTTATTCATTTTAACAAGTTTTCGCAGAGACCTGGAACAGTGCATGTCATACACCCTGTACTGCAAGACTTGAAATTGAAAAGCATTTGCTTGTGGCAATTACATTTTTGTAGTTTTTGAAACCAAAATTGCCCTGGGTAACTGTAATGAAAATATTAACTATTTAAGATATCCTATAATAAAATTAATTTAATGCATTAAATTGGATCTAATAATGAGTAGTTAAATTATGTAGGATACTCAGTTCTATGTTGTATATCTCTACATTTTAAGTTCCTTAAGTGAAGACTGTATTAATTTTGTAAACCTAAAACATATAAAGATTGAATAAAATCTTTAACAACTATTCAAAGGGAAACCATTAATAAAAATATAAATACATTAATTCTAAGTGAATATGAGTATTAAAATTTAATAATCAGTTTAAAAGAGTTTAAATTTTTAATTTCATAACTATATAGTTTACTACCATTTATTCTGATTTATTTTATTGTCCATATTTTTTTTCTACAAAATGTAATTACAGCCAATATTCTCTATGTGCAAAGAACAATATCTCTGTTGGATTATTTAGTGAAAGTACTTTAATTATGAATTTAAGCAGAATATAATTTACAGCATACATGAATATATTTTACTAATAACGTAAAGGAAAAAATATCTAGAAACTGTATTCCAAAGAAGTAGAGCATATGAAACAGAAACATGTTCTCTATGAAGAAAAAATATCAAACCTATATTTTTTGATTAAGGTAAAACCCAACAAAATGTGAAATAATAAAGATTTATAACACAGTACCACATGCTGAAGTGGATAATTGAATCAATCTAGCCAACATTTTACCTAGATTACATTAATGTTCATAATCATCAATCACATTCAATATATTTAAGCTAATTTATACCTTAAGGAATATTTTCTGTATGTATATGAAAAATAAACATAACATATTTGTTTCATTTGAAAATTAAGACAAATAATAAAATTCACTCTCTCACGGAAGAGACATATTTGAAATGATAACCTCCAACACGACTCTGCTTCTGTTGCCTCTTTTTATACTTCCTGTGTTAATAGATGAATCATCTTTGCTAAATTTGTGAATTCAGTCTATTAGGTGCTTTTTATGCTGGTTGCATGATTTTGATTCTGTTTAAGTCTGTTGGAGGGTTTAATATATGTTATTTTGCAAACTAATTTCAGGACAAAGACTGTGTCTAATTATTCAACTACATCCCTACCCCCATTCCTATGGTTATCACTATTCATGAACTTGATAGTAGATGATTATAAGAATATAGTGTTCACAGTAACCAGGAGGTATCTCCAAAGTGCCAATATGCCCCATAAGTCTCTGACTATTGAACATGCTTTTCTGTAAGAAAGAGAAAGACAGCAAGAATCAAGTACTGAACTCATACTTTCATTGAATTCTAAGGATACAGATTCTACAGTACTTAGGAACATGAATAATGTCTTGGTAGTATTTACTGTGCACTCTCAGTTCTGAACTCCCTTAATGCAGCCATAAGTAATGCATTTCAGCAAACTTATTCTGTCATGTATTCAACTATCATTTTCATACCTTTATTGAACACCTACCATGTGCCATACACAACCCTAAGAATTGAGTATATAATGTTGAAACAAAGGGAGATGGCATCTGACTTTGTTAAGCATGTGCTATTATGTAAAAAGTAGTAGTGCTATGAGCATTCAAAGGGATTAATCATATAAATTATGAGCAGTGGGGAGGAACTATTAACTTAGTTTGAATAACAATGAGGAAGGACTAAGGAAGGACATAATGATAACCCAAGACCTAAAGGAAAGCTAATATTTATCTAGGGAGACATTAAGTGAAGGGCAAAGCATGTATAGAGTCTCACGAGTAGAAAAGAATTTAGTCTTTTAGGAACTGAAGAACACAGGATGTCTTGAATATAAAGAATGTGCAGAAAAATGACAATGTTAGTTTGAGGGGTTGTAAGAAGCTAGTCATACACAGCATTTTTAGACTATATTTTCATAGTGTGATAGAAAGTCTTTGGATGTATTTAAGAAAGGTAGAGCAACATTTAACTTCTATTTAAAAAAGATCACTCTTGTATAGAAAATCAACTGTAGAGGAGTAGAAGGGAAACTGGCTGTTTTTTAGGGGAAATTTCAGAGGCAGCAGTAGGAGATGATGGCGTGTTTTACGGTGTTCAATTAGAGAAGGAGAGAAGGGGTTAGTAGAATTTGGGAGGTAGAGTCAGAGATCTTGGTGATGTACTGCATTTTGGTAATGTTGAGTATGAAGAGGAAGTGACCCAAGTTGCTCTCTAAGTAACAGAATGGGTGTACATTTTGAAGACTGAAGGAGGAGAAAGAGTTGGCAGGTAAATTACCCATTTGGTTTTGGATGTGTTGAATTTAAAATAATGCCAGGGGAGATATAACAAAATATGGTGGTTATAAAAGGCTTGACATGAGAAGACAATTTTGGTTTGGAAATGAAAATTTTGGAACTGTTGAAGTGTAAATATTATTTAAAGCTGGAATATGTATTAAGTGCCTACTTTATAGAAAAAAATCCTGTGTTCAAATATCTTGCATTTATTAGGATGGAAATTGTCCTCACATAAAAAGTTAATAGTGGGGGAAGCCGGAATGGCTCAGTGGGTTGAGCACTCACTTTGCAGCGCCGGGAACCGAGGATCGAATCCCGGCCCCGACCCGTGTGCAACCATATGCTGAACTGGGAGCTCCCCCAGTTCAGTTATCTCTCTGTCTCTGTATCTCTCTCTCTCTCTCTCTCTCTCTCTCTGTCAAAAA